>CM062823.1:34737223-34859710 GCA_031772345.1 Himalopsyche anomala
ACTAGCTGGCCCGACGAACTTCGTACCGCCTCAGAATCAATAAATGTTGTGTTAATTTATTGGATGAGTTAAATTCAGTTTGAATGAATACTCAAAATGAATTAAGTTCAATAAATGTGCAAAATTAAAAATGAAAAGTATTTTAATTACATTGAAATGATGTTATTCACGTGGCACAGTCGATAGATTTAAAGGAATGCAGTGGACCAACGATTTGATTTTGAATTGTGAAGTTGAAATGATCCACATCTTTGTTATTTGCTGCAAGAATTGCTCGTTCACTCAACCAATTATGATTTTTGTGATTAGCAATGATATTCAGGAACACTTTGTTGATTGTCCTTCGATGAGAAGAAATTTCAAAAATTCGGCAAAAACGAAATCAATCCATTCGATTCGTCGACAGGAACACGGCCGTTACAGATAGTCAGCAAATGCTTGGAGAAATCTGCGGCAGATGGTCGTTTAGAAATGCAACTCGCATGTTTGTCGTTAGCTGAAGTTTCTTCACATAGCGCCACAGAGTCGATGTTTTAAGGCAAGCGTTTATTTCATCGGCAGCGGTCGATCTTGGAATGACTGGTAGTGTTTGGCGAAAATCGCCAGATAGTAGGATCATTGCGCCTCCAAAACATTTTGAGTCATTGCGCTGATCTTTCATAGTTCGGTTGAGTGCTTCCAATGCGGAGGAAAAATAAGCCACCATTTCCCTCATCAATTGCGTTCATTAAAGTATCGTACACTTTCTGTTGGGGGTTCAACAGTGGTACATTCATTCGAAGTGATTGGTTCAATGCATCTCGATCATATTCACGTTTACGTTCCGATTCTCGATCGAAAGCGTCGTTCATTCCTCGATCTGGCGACGCATCATGCAGCGCATGAGGTAACACATATCTTCGATCAAAAGCAACGCCTGGTTATGTATCTCCTCATTCACCTCGAGATCGAGATTTCCCGAACTGACGCGAATTCGGTGTAAAGTGTCTTCGGACATGTCATCCTTGTACTTTTTCACAATTCACGTGGATTCGATGGGAAGCATGTCAAAAAAATGATAGCAAATAATGTGCGTATCTGACTTGGAGACGCAGAAACAATTGCTTCAGCGATTGTCATGTCCCAATGAGTTTAGTTTTCAAGCAAATTGAGCTATTGACATGCGGCACGAAATGTTAGGCATACGACGCCATTGACAGTTCGAAATGATTCGAAATGTCGACCCGAAGGGAATTATTGGTTGTTTTTCACATTTTTCATGTTCACAGAACTGAAAGACTCTAAGAAAACCATTCCGAGCACTCTTACTGATTGGTTTAGAAGTACTTGGCATAGCTAATACCTCTTTATTTCACTGTATTTTAAATAATAAAATTACATCTTCACAATGTTGACAAACGACTACTTTTGTTTGACAGTAACTGTCAAACAAAGACTGTTGCTAAGAAATGTGTTGGTCTAGGATAAATTTGTTCTCAATGCTTGTCACCAACATAATGACAGGGATCTTTTCAAAATTATTCAAATAATACTTTTTTATAATTTTACGAAAGTTCATTCTAAATTTTCATATTTTTTTATATTACGAAATGACATAAATTCTCATTATAACAAAGAACGCAACATTTTCCAAATCTTCAATATTATATTTATGAGATTATCTTTCATTAGAAAAAAATATATATTTTTGTTTAATGTTCCACACATACAAACAACTATACAGTCAATCCTGTTTTTATGCGGTAGATGTGTTCCACGAAATATCGCAAAAAAAAAATCGCATAAAAAAAACTTGACTTCCATAGAAATAGTGGGGTGCGTTACTTAAATTTTAAAATCCGCATAACTTTGAAACAGCGAGTTAAAATATACACTAAATCGCAAAGTATAAGAAAATTAGGGGAAAACCACGGCGTAAAAATATTAAAAAATAGTCACTGTATGACAATTCTATGTGTGTTTTAAAGCATGTGGTTCTAAATCACTCTTTTTCGGAAGAAATAGTATGCGCATCAATTTCATAAAACTATGGTTGTTTTCTAACAATAAAATTAGTGATCAGAGTTTGTTCAGATTTTCTTTTTCGATAATTAATTGTTTATGCAGTTTGTTATACCCATATATATAATATATTCTAAAGTTATCGTTGAAACTTGAATGCGCGATCAGAATTTGAATCATTTAGAAAGAAATGATCTTCTAATTTACTGAAAAGTTGGATACCTTCTTCAATTATTTTCGCAGTGAAGGAAATGGAATTTCTTTCAGTTCGTCATTGTTTTCTGGTTTTTTGTCAATAATTAAATTTAAATTATGAACATCTTCGTCACTTATAGCTTTATCTGTAAGTAATTCGTCGATATAATTTTCGCTAAAGGTATCAAACCTTTCTTCGCCAAGTTCAGGTGCTAAAGTAATCATTTCAGCTGATATTACCGATGCTTCAATGGTTTCATCGACTGTAACACACCTAATTAGGTGGACTTAATTCAGCGATGGCACATGCAACATGATTTAAACAGTCCGAAATCGTATTTTTTTTTTCAAATGTTGGTTGTTTTTATGATTCTCTCTATTCTATCCAAAATACAACAATATATGCTCTCGATGTAATATTTAACATTTTTATATATCGTAAAATACAGTACATTTAAAAAAATGCATTTCTAAAAAACCGCATTACTTCGAAATCGCATAAAAAAAACCGCATAAAAACAGGATTGACTGTATATAGGGATCAAAAATAAAATAATGATTTGATAGTATTCTATAACAATATAATATACATGAAAAGTATACTGATTTTTTTTACATACCTTCTGATTTTATGTACTTTCATTCGTCTTTTCACATTTCAGTATATATTTTAGCGACGGTGATGAATGAGACATAAATTCCTAAAAGTTTTTTTTTAAATGGATATTGAAGATTTAGTTTCGATTTAGTTTAAAGTTGGCATTCCTAGCTTGATTAACAAAATGCCTCACATGAGGTAACACATGTCTTCGATCTAAATCAAAGCCTGGTTATTTATCTCTTCATTCACCTCGAGATCGGGATTCCTTGAACTGACACGAATTCGATGTAAAATGACTTCCGACATGTCATCCTTGAACTTGTTCTACAGCTCACATGGATTCGATGTGAAGCATGTCAAAATAATGATAGAAAATAATGTGCGTATCTGACATGGAGATTCAGAAACAATTTCTTCAGTGATTGGCATGTCCCAATAAGTATAATTTTCAAGCAAATTGAGCTCTTGACATGCAAGTAGAAACATTCGTCATTTTTCGGATGAACTGTGTAAATGCGACCAAGAGCATCAATAGTCATTCGGGTGATCAGGAACCGCATCGCTTTGCTTTTGACGTTAAAATGTCTTCGATATAGCGTTCCAAGTGTAATATCGTGTCATCTCAGAGCAAAGCAACGTTCTTGCTAAATATTGTTGTCAAAAATTTATCATACCTAATTATAAACATAACCTTATTTCAATATTATCCGATTTTTCTTTTATTCTAATCCATATTCTAAATTTAAAATTATTCATAAGCCAATCGTATGCAAAAGAAGCAAAAACAAACAAATATAGAAAACAGTGCGATCTGGTGGATTTTTCTGAAACCAGCTTACGACATTTTATCGTTTGATGAAGCTATTCGTCATTTGAAAATTTTATTCTGTATGATGATATTTATTTTCTTTATAATTTCTTTTCCGTGATATTTTTCCGATGTTTTAATGCTTATTCTGCTATTCTAGGTAAATAAGAATTTTATAAATCAAATATCATTGAAATCCTTGTAGTAATTCTCGAGATATACGTGGTGTAAATAACCCCACTTTGTTTTATATATATATATGTCAATGTTTCTTTGTTCAATAATTATATTGTCATATTATTTAACGGTGGGAATTTTGAATTTATCTCTCTTCTTCAATGCTGCTATATGTTTACGTTTGTCAGTCGTTAACAATTTACCATCATAAATGGGCATGAATAGAGTACTTCAAAGGGTAGGGGAGTACATGACATAAATTATAAGTAGCAATATATTTGTGCTAAAAATGCTGTTTCTTCTGTTGGTGTAACACAGTGGTTCCCAAACTTATTATGCTCATGGACCCCTTTCAAAGCAAAAACCGGACCATGGACCCCCAAATGAAATAATAAATTAAGGTTTAATGCCTTGAATGGTGATTTTTTTTAGTCTTGCCCGTTTCCAGTGTGTAGCATATTGTCCGTAATTGGGGTATATCCAGCGGTGGGCTGCCAATATCTTAACAAGGGGCTCGGTAAATGTTATCCATTTTTTATCCATGCACGCTCCCAATGTCGAGCATATGGCCTCCTAATGAAGGTATCCCAACGAAAGTTATTTTTCTACGAGAACTGTTTGTTACTTAGTCGCTCAACCTCTCTTTTCCAAAGAGGGTAGTAGGAATAAAATTATAAGCACCACTAGTGATTAACTTATAGTAGCGCCCAGTTGAATTGAAGGATCGGAAGAGTGGGAGGCAATCTTAAGACATCACAAACACCCATGCCTTCGAACAGAAAATAGATAAATCGATCGAAAAAATGCTTTTTCTTACTGGGACTTGAACCCGTGAGGTCCGACACAGAAGCCCACAACGCTGAATGAAAAAATGAACTATTTTTCAAATTTATCCATCTACAGAAATTGCAGTTATGTGATGATTTGATCTAAGACGAATGATTTTGTTATCTTAACAAGGGGCTCGCCGGCCGCACCGAAATTTAACAAGGGGCTCGCGCGAGCCCCCCCCCCCGAGCCCCCTCCAGCCCATCCCTGGGTATATCAACAGAAGCATTTCCTCGAGAACTGTTTCTTACTCAGTTGCTCAACCCCTTTTTGTCAAAGAGAGTTAGGATAGAAGAATACTGGACAGGACAGGTGGTATCCTGAAGATTACATTTCAATCGTTTTTGCCCCAAAATAATGTATGTTGCGCTTGCTTTACTTTTTTCCATGTGTAGTACAGTATTGCTAAAATTATTTAGTTGTAAAACGACAACCGGGACAAAATTCCAAACCGGCCAGGAAGTCAGAGCCAATATCTAAAAACAGGACAATTCCGGTAAGGAAATTTTTAAAAACCTGAAGGGGGAAAGATTTCAATTAAATTTTGTTTGCTCCAATATGAGAATTTTATTTTTTAAAAATGTTTAAAAATATTTAAATTAAATTTACATTGATTGTTTCCTTTTCAAAATGAGGGGGTACTATCGACTTACGTAAAAATATTTTGAGGTAGTGGTGAAAAAAGTTCCCCGACCGCTAATATAGTGTTTCGGAGTCAGTCACAAAGTGGGTTATATTTACAAAAAAAACTTTTACAGTAATCCAACATTTACAGTATTAACATAATATTATATAAAATAGTTGCGATCATGACTTCTCTTCTCAATAATGTTAATGCGTCAAATTATTTGGCGCATTGAGACTATGAAGAATTTAATTAAATTCGAGCTTAAAATATTTGACAGGTTAACTAACATATTGTAAAAGTAAAATAAATACAAAATTACAAGCATTTCTACAATTTTATTTATTATGTATAAATAAAAATGAATGCACCACTGGAGTCGTACGTAGTATCTGATATATTTAATTTTAAATATTGCATTTGTAGGTTGTCTGTCAATGTGTTGGTTCTACGCTTTTCGTTGTATGTATTACTTACTATACATCGCGAAATTGTTATCCTCACCCTTGGCGAGCGAGTACGTAGGTAGATAGGTACAAAATATCGATTCTTTTGTATAAACCCAGATGTTTTTAGAGCATGCGCGGTAAACTTAATGTTCTGTCATAATCATAAAACACGTGACAAATGTTGCCGTTCCAAATAAAATAATTGGAAATGAGCTGCCATGATAAAATTTTAATTTCCTCTGATTCAAAAAGTTAGAAAATCCTGTTCCTGCTTGTTTAAAAATAATATAATCAATGCCGAAAATTAATCAACACGAAGTAAAGCTATGAATAAGGTGTCAAATTTGTGAGTAAAGGTAATAGAACTTAGAGATCTTGCAATAATAGTTTTTATATTGTTACAACCAAACAAAATGGATGTCAAGTTTTTATTTTAAATTGTCATTCATTTGTTTTCTGTGTAAAGTTTAAAAATCTTTTTTGTTGTCAAATGATAAGATATTTTGTTAAGTTAGTTTATAAAAAAAAATACAATCTCCCCAATGGAAGATTGTATTTTTTTTGCTTCAATAAGCAAGATCATTTTCATTAGCATTACCGATCCTGAGATATATTAAGATAATCATATTATTGGACATTCATAAATGATCTATAGATGCAGTAGCAAGACCACCACAGATAAATTGGAATGACACAGATTCAATTTATTAATCACAGCACCACATCTGCCCTCAACTTTATTATACCCTAAGAAAGTTTGAAAAGACCTTTCCTTGAAAAGAGCTCATGTGCATTACGCCCAGATATTGAAGAGCTAAATTCGTTTGATAAACTCTCTCTGTTCTACTTTTGATGTATTCAGTGACCCTTTGTGGAAGTTCATTTTGATATAAAATAACTTAGATTATTTCACGTATTGTGCTTACAAACTTTGACACGTGTTTTGGCTCTTTTAGAGGCATCTCTCTGTTGTTTTTATTTTATTGGTTATTTTATTTTTCAGTCCCATCTTATTTGTCAAGTGAATATGGTAACAGTAACGATAAAAAATGAAACTGCATGTTTATTGTGTGTTTTTCAATACTGGTTTATTTAATAATTTAAGTATAATTTATTTATAAAATTTGCTGAAGGCCTTTGTTAAATATAAATAGCACTTTGCATTTAAAATATCTACAATGGAGAATTTTTGTTCATATCCGTGAATGTGTCAACATAATTCACATTCCGCAAAAGTGTCAACATACTTCACATATCCGTGAATGTGTCAACATAATTCACATTCTAAATAAATCTATACAAGTTTACGCAGCACAAATAATAACCACAAATGTAAAACAGTCAAACCCGTCAGTTGGAAATGGCGGATAACTGTCACACTTCCGTAATGAGATATCTTTATTACACATTTTATCAGAGGTTTTATTATAATTATTTAGTCGATTATTCATTTATTGCGAACGATTATCAAAGTGTTAAATAGCTTTTTTCGATATCGACTTGAAACCCAATGTCATAATTTTTAGCACATTACTAAAATTTTAAATACTTATCGTAATGTTTTTTGATTTATATAAATAATTAATTTTCTCGTAACTTTAACACTATGTTTTACAATATTGCTTTATACAGTTACACATAGCAAAGTTTACTGAAGATTCATAACATATAATTCAATTTCGAGAAACTTTTCAGCCGTCTTCCGGTGTTACCTTCACGGTTATTATTTGCCCCCTGCGTATATATTCACATAAATCAAAACAAAACCTTTCCATATCACTTAACATGCCTTTTACATAATATTTGATGAGACTATGAACAATTTATATTTATTTATAAATTTATTGAAAAATATTTAATTAAGAATAGTCGATAGTTTGGGCTGGTTTGTGATAATATTTTTTTAACCATTATAATAATACTTTGGAACAATAGTCGTTTTATAATAATTATTACAAAAACAGCCAAATTCAATGCGAAACAGATATTTTGCTTCCTATGTACAAAATTGACTCAACAAAACGGATTACTCGCAAACGATAAATATTATTCCATAACATAACCTCATTGTGTATGATTTTGAAAATCGAAATTATGCTACATGTTACATGCAAGTCAAACGGTCAAACCATTTTAAACGATGAATAGATAAGTGATCAACGTATTTTTTTTCCTCTCAATGTTGATTCAATCTTATAATTGAGATCCAATGATATAAATATTATGGCAAGAAATACATAAATATTGATTTACATATGTCACATTCACAAATCATTCCGTTTTCAAAAAAGACATTTGATCTCACTAATATTAAATGTAACAAAATAACAAGTATGCAAAATCCTCTTGTTAATTAATATGTTCAATTATGGCAGCTGTTATTCGAATGTCAAGTCGTGAGCACGTCAGTGAGATCAAATATATATTTTCAAATTAGGTTTCTTTGAGATACGATTGTTATTAACATAATATGTATTTGGTCATTGAACGTCTTAAGAGTAATCATTTAAAAGATTATAATATGCATTTGTCGTGGAGCCACAAGAAGAAAGATTGATTTATAATACAAGACAAGTAATTACACAGAAATGTCAGTAATTAATTTGAAAGATAAGTTTTCATAAAGTAACAATTCTATTCCAATTCACATAATAATTAATGTTTCTATGAAAGTCGAAATATCTATCTGATAATAAATATACATGACTAAAATAACGGTCGATTCGAGTAACAATGTTTAAAAATGAAATTCACAGTATACAATAATGCGTTATATCATATATTGAACCATACAAGTTAGAGTTGTCGAGATATTTTTCTAATATAACATGAGAAACTATAGAAAATACTGAGAGAGAACATCGTAATGATCATTCTGCTTATGTAACTGTCACATGAAAATTCATATAACTAAAAATATTTAAAAACATACCATATTTAACAAATAACATTTAATCCAACAAAATGAGAATACTATCTGAATTTAAGACGTTTTAAAAGAGAATTGTAGGAACCGTTATCAGAATGTGGATTTTCAGTTACAGATTGAATATAGAAACAAACAAAATTATTGCTATGTTAGTGAAGATTTATATTGAAATAATTTTAACTCTATTCCATGTGTTATGGAATCATTTATTTTCCGTAGTAATTCTATTATATATAAACAGATGTCATATTGAACTGTGATCATTTCCATTGCTCTTTGTAGCCTTGAAGTTGCTTGAAAATATAATTACAATAATTTGAACAAGATTATGTTTTTATTGTACAAATAATTGACAGCTGTCATGATGATTTTAAAGCTTACTTACAAACCTTATCGGTGAGTCGATACGCCTTCGGAATAAACACGGCAACCCATTGTATGATACAGGTATTTAAATGTTCGATAGTAAAATATAGTATAATATCAATCAAACCGCAAATCTTCGACCATTTCACTGATAAAAATAACCATAAAAGAGCATCAGAATGATATAAACAAAACCGATATCATTAACAAACGTTAAAAATTACAGCTAAATGATTTTAAGCATTTTTTTTTTTTTAAAACAAGTTTTCATCAATTAGTTGCCACATTATCATGCGTATTTTTTTCATTCAGCAATATTTTTCATTTTTTTTGGAAACAACCAAGAACTTGTATAAACTTAATTTTACAATAATTTTTATGCATAAGATATTTTTATTATTATTTACTACATTTGCAAAAACTTGAAATATGGTACAATATATTTTTAACTCTAGTAATATAAAGTACACTGGCGGACAACAATTACATCCAAACTGGAAAATAAATAGTTTTCAATTCAATTAAACAGTTTTCCTTGCTTTTCAACCTTCAATAATTTTATCAAAAACAAAACAAACATAATAGATATAACAGCATTAACAACGGTTTCACTATGACGACAGGGTGAATTACGAAATAATGATAAAAAAAACTGTTTCAATTCAGCATTTTATTTTATAGTCGAAAACGTTTAAATTACTTGACTAACAAATCCAATGAAACTGTAACTTTTTGTTTGCTTTTAAATCGATTTAAAAGATGGCGCTTGCGTATATAAGACAGTTTTATACAAGTCAATCAGTAAAAATTTTCAAATCTTTTCAGGAGTGTAATGAAATTACAAATATTTCATACGAACTTCAAACTTCACTCCAGACAAAACGTTTCTTGTGAGGACGCACTCGGAAAAATAAAATAATTCATAAATAACTCAACTCGACCCAAACTAATCACAAGATTACAATATAGGAAGACTGACCCGTATATAGTGTATCGGTTTATAAGCCAATGTAACGTGCGTGCATTAACATTCTGTTTATTTATATTTTATTGCTATAATATTTATTAATAAAGTTTAGTTTCTTTACAAACAAATCGTATCTGTAACGGTAGCAAATGAACATATTACGTCATGAACGCTTCTGACTTTCTTTGTATCACTACGTGATAATGAACAATTTAAATTGTTTTATTGATCGTTCGCTCGTTAAGAGTGACAAAAACATGATAACATTTTCATATCATATTGGCAATTCACCGTCGTCATAGCGAATTCAAAAAGCTTCCTACAATACTACATTAATAATCTTGATACAACATTTATTCGATTTTATATTAGGAGATACTAATTTATTTTAATAATAATAAATTCATGACATTACACTAAATGAAACATCGCAGAGTTAACACTTATAAACTTTCTAATTGGAGTTTTTTATCTTTACGATTTACCTAATATTTTAATTTCTTATATTCGAGAAGGTGATAAAAGACGCTCTTTATATTTCATTGAAAAGCTTCTATAAAAGCTTTTTACTGCCCAAATTTTCAGCCGGTACCTGTTTATTCCATTGAAGTGTTCAACGTATTACAGAAAAAGTTCGCATCCTTAAATAATGCCCGCCGTAATTGAAACAAATTTACTTTCGTATGAAACCTTATCGCACGCTTCTGTGACTAGAATATTTAAAAATAAATAGATATTCAAGCGGCAATATGATTTTTCTTATTGCATGATTTTCAATTCATACTGTTGGTGCAACATTTTTCATATCCTACCGGTTTACACGAATCTTAGAGTTGTTTAAAAATAACCACACGGATAAAGGCGAAACACCAAGAAGTAAAATTAAAATAAACTATTCATTCTTTTTACGCACTCAGAGCATTATAAAGATAAATTAAACTCTTTCTAACATGTTGAATACTTCATTCTCCTCTCGAGAGACCGTCGTTTCAATTTTGACTTCTATTCCTTCGACTGATATTTCTTTATAGTTAGCATGACGGAACGAACACTTCAATGTGGTAACACTTCATTTATACATTTTTAAATATGTCTATCATTCATAGGACATAGATTACACATAAAGATTTAACTTCAGTCCGCAAACAAAAAAGGTAACAATGCTACAATTCGAGCAACGGGTGTAGAATAAAATTTGTTTCGTTCTGCAGCCGTTGAACGAACCAAGTATTAATTATTTTGTGTTTTTGACACATACTCACGCGGTCATTGAAAATTTAATTTTCCCAATATAGCCTAACTCTTTGCTGATCGTGTTTCCGATGATTTTTCAATAATAATTGTACAAAAATCTGGTCAAACGATTTGTCATTCGATAGTCAATCGACAGAAATTATTTAATTGTATCTAAAAATACTTTCGACGAAAAGAAAACAATTTAACACTTACCGATTAGCGTATAATGTGATAGTCCATATTTTGAAGCACTGTCTAACAATTCTACTGAAGATTGAAACGGTTTTATTATTTATATGAATGTCCGGCGCGCTGCGGTGGCGTGACGATGACGGAGACGGAACGCGGCGCGGCATACGAGCGTACGACTCGTTCGCTTCGAAACCGACAGTCGCACTCTTTCGTAAACTCAAATAACTTTAAAACTATGTTTCTCTTTAAACATAAGAATATGCGAAACGTATTTTGCTTCGATACAAATAAGTTTTACCGATTCAATAAAAAATTTGAATGCGTCTTTGGCTTAATTCTAAAAGTGGGAAGCCATTATTTCTTGAGGATTCAAAACCTGAGGTCGTTTGCAGCGTAGGTAACTTTTGTCACTCGCTGTGCACACTTCGGACGCGATAAACCGTCGCCCGGGCCAGCGTACACTGCGGCACTTTTGCGACGAAAGGAATAAAAAAACTTTCTATATATTTTAAACTCCCTATTCGCAATAATACTATTCAGGATATAATACATTTTTGATCTTTGGATGCAATTATTAGTGATTTTTGGGTTTTTAGTTTACAAATAAATTATTTATGTGCTTACGAACATTTAAAATGCTTACGTTAGATATTGATAAATTTATTAAGTAGTTGAAAATTCTATCTACGATTATATTTTCAAGTGATGCCGAATTATTTCACGGCATTGTATAATAAAATAATTTTGCAATAGATAGGATTCGAGTAAAATAGACTAAAAGTGTACAATAGGTATAATTTATTACTAATGCCATAAATGATCATAAAATAGCCGTGAAAGAATTGATTCTAAAAAATTTATTCAATCCAACGTGTGAATTTTTTAAAGTTTTTGATAATTTTTATTATGTTTTTTTTTTGATACATTATAAGATATTTTTTTAATGTTTATTTTAAATGTTTTTAAGCACATAAGTGTATCTCTTCGATACACAGAAATATAAAGTATCTTAGTCATTCGAGATATTACTTACGGCTACCTTACAAACTAGAAGAAAACAAAAAGAAAACCAACAAGCACTTATAAAAAGTGTTTCTATAATGTTATTATTATTCAAGATCGTAATAATTATAATTTGTTAATTTAAATTGAACTAATTTAACTTCATCCCGACGACGACGTAACAACTATTTTGTTTATGGTTTTTTTTTAGTATTATCTAACATCGACATATCTACATGCATTCAGAAGAAACAAGTCACTCTGTTATTGCTAATTTCAGCATATTTTTAAAATGCCACAACATTTAAAAGAAACGGGGTGACGACACCGCTCACCGCCCAAACCGATATTAGTAACCCCAAAACCCAACAATCAACTCAAACTCAAAACTTATTCATTTTTATTATCGCAAACACAAATAATAAAAATAAATTTTATAAAATAATATTAACACTAGAAGCAAAATAGAAATTTGTTTTTTCAGAATTGGTAATTAGATAATTTTAGGAATAAATTAATTTAATTATCATGATTTAAAAGGAACTATAATTCTATCAAATTTGGTTATATATCAGGTACGATGTCAAAAAAATTCTATTTTTTTTTTTAAATAAAATGATTACACCCAAAGCGAACGTATTCATTTAAAATTTTGATTTTTATCATCGACAATAATGATTATTATGCAGGCGCACTTAGGAAATTACATACAGAATACATACAAAATATTTATGTGTGAAAGAAACAGTTATATTATTGTGATACTGATATGTGAATCAATCATATGCCATATTATGTATACGCTCGACTCCGTCGGATACATGTTAATCTTTATTCCTGCAAAGTGAGCCCATTATGTCAATTTTAATTTGATTATATTGACTAAAAATTATTAAAAATAATAACCCAGCAATTTTATGTGAATAAAAAGTGAAGCTGACGAGTGATTGAAAACCTGAGATAACCATCAATATTTCAAACAGATGTAATTTGTGGCAAACATATGACTAAAAAGTCTTCAAATTATATACAGGGTTCTCGAATTCCTCAACTATGGCCAAATTAAATACATGCCAATTCATGTAATTCAGATGTCAGAATGTGTCATTTAGATGTAAGACATGTAAGAAAATATGTACATATACACTTAAATCCTTTCTTTATCTCATTTCAAACCCTCAGATGTGTGTGGATAGTGAGATGTCCCAAAACAGTCGTCTGTAAGAATATTAGATGAGATCAGCGGTGTAAAAATTAACCAGAGTTAAAATAAAACAAGCCATTAACAAGAAAAAGTGTATTAAGTAATAAGTTATGCTTTTGAAAACAAGTGCCAATCAAGGGCAAACAAATAAGTAAATAAATAAATAATATATGTATATATATATATATATATATATGTATAAATAAATTACTATCAATCTCATAGTAACAATAGAAAATAAATAAATAAATAGAAATAAGGTATTATTACAATATTATTAATTTTAATACTATCAATGTTTACTTCTGAATGCAAGAGAAGTACACTTACTGAGAA
This sequence comes from Himalopsyche anomala, assembly GCA_031772345.1. Classification (NCBI taxonomy): domain Eukaryota; kingdom Metazoa; phylum Arthropoda; class Insecta; order Trichoptera; family Rhyacophilidae; genus Himalopsyche; species Himalopsyche anomala. The sequence goes on from CM062823.1 coordinate 34,751,140, forward strand.
AACAATCTAATGAAATTCACTAGTCAACAAATGTGTTATGTCTGTGTGCCCTACATTAAATAAGTGTCAAAATAACATCATTCTATTAATTAGGATACAATACAACTCAACACACCTTTCATTATATTCGGAATTTATGCAATTTATTATTTATTTAATATGTGTGTAATAATTTATAATAGAGTAATGTTAAATAATCCATTAATTTAATTGTGATAATAAAGTTATGATTACTTCCCTTTCATTATATTTTAAGCACAATCTGCTCTGGATGTCAAACAAGAGACAAAGTAGTTTCTAGGCGTGTAACGACTGACAGTGAAGAATACTTTTGACGCAAAAGAACAATTCCAGTCGATTCGATGGCGCACCGTTGATCATAAATTTAAATCAAAATAAAATTGTGTTTCGGTATAATCGTCACATTAAGTACGCTCCGCAGTTTATTTGCGATTGTTTAAAATACTACGAAGTTTTACAACACTAAATTGAGTCAGCATCGGTTCGATAACGGAATTTGAAATATATATAAAGTTGTCGACAGCAAACACAAGATTGATATATAATTTTATATTTGTCTATTTTCTTTCTATTCATAAAAAAGGATTACGATAAGTTTGCAACGGACATTAAATTAACATGAAAATAAATTGAACAATGATTCATAGTCTTAGTATGTAAATGGCAGTGATTATTGTTAACAATAAAACTAGATTCATTGCTCAGACAGTTCATAATTTGTATTTTCTTATACAGACACAAAAATGACTAGCTACTACAATAATATTATTAAAAACTAAAAGTATAGCTTTGAAAATATCACAATATGTGAATCATTTTGTCAATTCCCTTTCTACAATATATAATATGTTTAAAATGTATTCTTTGACCGATCACCGACAGTAATCGAGAATAATTCTGGTTTTAATAAAATAATACAAACGATTCCTAAATTTGATTTAACGCTACGGTTTATGAATTTACTCAAATAAATATAAAAAATAATACTGCTAGCAAACGAGATTGTTATAATGTGTGTCATCCAGAGCAGAGTAACGCAGCAAGGGGGGGGGACTAGACTTTTTCGTTAACAAGTAATTTTACTATATTTAAAATATATTATAAATGTCATAAGTTACGATTAGGGTATTCGAAACACTATAATGGTAAAGTACACTTCTATGTATCCGATGCGCTTTAATAGTGACCATAGTTCAACAACAAATGCGGACTGAAGAGTTAAAAAGACACAATCGTGAACGAACTGTGGAAAAACGTGACAGGTTTTAAGACAGTCTCGCGGATATTTAGAACAAATCTAGCCCAGAGAAATTTGTGAAATGTGTTCCTGTTTATATTTCTCCATTCGCACGTGTAATTTTAACTCTACGTTCCTCATTGATATAACAAAATAAAGATTGTTTGCAAAAATTTGCACACATTATATCTTCGTTCAATGAACAATCAATGTAAACAAATCATTTTCAAATAACATTTTTTTCGTTTACTATTACAGTAGTTATAGTTAGGTTTACCGATTAATCATAATATATATATATTTATATATACCTACGGTAAGAAAGATAAGAAGAAAATATTTTTTTACAATCTAAAGTTACACATATAGAGAGCGAGACAGATAAAGAGATAAAGAGAGACATCAGCGTGAAACTTAAACAGAAAAGACAATTGCTTTTATTTAAAAAATGTAGATGGCGTAAGATGGGCGACTGCGTCCGTTGCATCCTCTTCGTACATTAATAAATGTCTTACCGGCACTCATCACAATCCTTGTATCACATAACTTTATAGCTCACTTCCGAAAAATAATAAAGTATATATTCATTACGTTGAGATGCCTTCAATTATTTACAATGTACTCTGCTATTCGTGTTTATTATCATTACAATGAAAATAAAGAGACCAGGTTTCTCGCTTTGCGGAGAACACTCAAACCCGATATATGTTAACAGTAATTAGTATTAATCGTATTGCATTATTAAAGATTATTCCAAAATTTCGTCTTAAAATAAAATTCAATACAATAGTTTTAATAATTATTAAATGACTGCCGACGTCATGTATACTTAATGAAGATGAAAATTCACTAAAATATATTGTACAGTCAAAGTACAAATCGATCATTCGAAGAAAAGGGTCCGAGAGTTCATCGAGGCGTTTCTTCATAGGCACGGTTGAAAATAATTTTAGTCATTCAAATATGCGCGGGTGGAAATTATGTTTTTGTTTATTTAGAAAAAAATCTATAGAAAAAGGCACACAAAATTAGCAATGCTGCGATTGCTAAAAATAAAACTAATAACTCGATTCGATTCGCAACAAACGGATTTCACATCACGGAGAATGGAGCGCGAGTCGCCCGCCTTTTCGACTTCACCTAGACATTTTTATTAGACGCAAAGTTCTTCAAATTCCTTTCAATAACCGCACACAGGGCAACGGATACGCGGCATTAAAAACTGACGTACAAACAATCGTATTATTAAAATTAATTTCAATATTACATACAATGCATAAGACCTAATAACATTAGAACTATTTAAAAATAACAAATCCATCATCGTACGGCACACTCCCTTTCAAGATGGCGACATTTATCATAGTAAGAATATATTATTCATAACGGCAAACTTGAAAATGGGAAACACGCCCTTTTCATTTAGAGTTGTTGTATGTTATTATATATATTTTTTTATACAGTACAAAATGAGTGTCGGATTTAGTTTAGATTTTAATATAAATATGCACTTTAATGCGCATGATTATATAATAATAATATATCGGTTTCAGGGTTCAGTCTAATGTTGCCATAGACTGTCAAATTTATCAATATTATTATTCATTTTTCGAGATACCTATCTTCGGTCGAGTGCCAAAAGTGACCGATCCGGAATGGATGGACAGACATAAAATTTTCATGCGGACTTAGGCGATTGAAAAAGCCACAATAACGTGGATTTTTTTCCGCTTCAGCCCTAGGTTTCTATCATAGGTTTAATAGTCATTGAGAAATATTTTCTGAGAGTTTCTTAGTAACGCTACATCAGCGGATAGAGATTCATCCACTCGCGGAACTCGGTCACTTTTGTCAATCAGCTCGTTGGATATAATATATAAATTTTTATTCTTCTCTTCATACTTTGGTTAAATTTTATTATCAATAATAATTAAACGGCGGTTTCTGTGTGGCTATGACTCGAGAGGCGCTCCACGTCAATTTCGGGGACGCTCAGTTCAGGCACTGTATCCACGTACTCTAAGGAGGCGGACGCTTGAGACAGCCTCTTGGAGAAGACGGCCTGCTTGCGCATGGCCTCCGCCAACGCCGCGTCCGCACCTCTCGTGTCCAATCCCTGCCGGAACGCGTTCACCACTCGGATCTGTCCAAAACACATTCAAAAGTAACCATTAGTATATCAACAGTAATATTTCAATACAATGTTAGGTTTTTTTTGCATTTGTTCTATTATATATATGAATTGAATGACAGAGTTAAAAGTAATCCATTAATATGAATATAATATGAATATTTAGCATATATTAGAAATATTAACCAAAAAAGGATGTACAATTTCACAATCTCTCTATGAGCTTGCCATATTAGCTTTTGAATTCTTTTGGTGCGGTGCAAGTTGATTTTCACCAAAAATAATCAAACCTTCAAACTAAAATGTTTTTAATAAAACCTGTTTTGTTTGATATTAAACTGACAGTTATATCAATATTCTTTAGAACAAAAAAAATACACATTAATTAAGTTACACTTAAGCATATGTACCGGCATTAATTTAAAAGCCAGTAAACGATACGAAATTTCACCGCAATATGATTTTCTCCACTTTTTAGTGTGAGTAAGCCGAAAATATATATTACTTATTCCAAACGTAATAACGTTATAGGGATACTCTAATCAGTTTGTGAGAGAGAATTTCCGATCAATAAAAAATACAATTTATTTTTCTGGGTCTATTTAAGCAACGTTACTAACAAATAGATCAATAAAACAATAAATAGATTGCACCAATTATATCGAAAATGACAACTTATACCCGAGTCACAATTTTTTGGAATAAGTTTTATACATTTGGTTTCATTTTGGAAAAAAAAACAAGATGAACGCATTTTAAACACATCAATTAAAGATTTTTCAGTTTCAATTATAAATTTCACCAACAAATACATGTATTATGAATATAATTCATTAGTTATAAAATCATTGTGTTTAATTTTGCTTCCATGTTCTTCTAATTTCTATACAACAGATTTCATTGACACTTAACCAGTTAACCGCTACAGACTGGTGTATCGCCTTCTATCTCTTCGCACTCCTCTCTACCGACACACCAGTGTGTTGTGAAAAAAAATACAGCTCTCTTTCAAGCTAGTTTTTTTAATCATCGATTTGAGTATGAATATAATTAACACATTTGTATTTTTATCACAAAATCAGAAAAAGTATTTTTTTGTTAAAAAATCAATTATTACATAGCACATAGCGGTTAAATGATTGTCAGAGTTCAATTTTTACACAACTTAAATTAAGCGAAATAAGTTTTTCTTGTATAATCCCATATATTTTTTTTCAATAGCATCGTGGAAATTTCGCAAACTCTGGTGACCCATAGACATCAAAAATTGAATCAAGCATTGCTAGATGACAAAAATTTCAAAGCACATTAAATAACTACTAAAATTATTATTATGCAGCCATCATTAAAAACTATACAGTGGCAACATAAAAAATAAATTTTACCGTATATTGAAAATACACCCATACAGTAAATTTAATAAAAACACTTTTGCGAAATCTAGTGGCATTGTTTTTCAAAAAAATAAATTACCTCTAATACATAAAATAAATCATTTTGGGCATCTAACAATTAAAGTATTCGATATATTTCCTCGAACAATCAGTACACTTACAAAATACAACTCAATACTGGACACACAAGCAATTTTACAACACACACAGAACAAAACACGAACGCCGTCACCGGTTGTGTCGATTAATTTATACATTAAAGATGCAACGAAAAAATAAAGAATTTATCGACAGGTGTAAATATTTACAAATACTTTGACAAAAAAAAATGCATGATTTTCTTAATACAGGCAGCAAATTTATGCAATGCGAGTCTGCATTTTATATTTCTCTCGGCGACTCTTTGAAATAGTTAACTGTTTCAAATAAAATAATTGCGTATCTCGGAATAATTATGTGACATTGAACATTGAACGAAAAAATATAACGAACACACTACAAGCCCAGAACATATGAATTTATTTTTTTATGAATGACACTAAAAATAAACATCTAACAATGCTGATTCAAGTTAATTAGAAGCTCCAAAGAGAACAAACCAAAGACATTGAATTACATTAAATATGTACCTACCACACACAACCGTAAAATTTTATTTTCACTTACTTGCCCATGGGAATGCTAAATATTAAATTAGAATTAACATACTTTATTATAGATTTTGTTAAACCAATATACGGGTAATTAATTTTAATATAACAATTATACGTTATTGATTTTAAAGATTTCTTTCATTAGCGTTAAAGTATTTAAGGTTCTGAGGATTCAATATCTGGTTGCCCGTAATGACAGATAAAAAAACACGTGAACTGATTCGCAGTTATTCATCGGATCAATTCGATTTGAATTAATATTTAGATGCTTCAACAATAATTGATCGATAACCTTAAACAGTACTTCTTGGAACGACAACACTGAGATGAAATGTTTTTTCAAAAATATTCCGCCATTCAAATAGTCAAAAGGGACTTCCAGACATTGAAACATCAGTGGTTTTGCCAATATTAAAATTCTCGTTTAAAAATATTTTAATATACATAATTTCGGTGAATTAATAATCACTAACATGCACATTAAGTCGGAAGTTCCGTTCTAGTTTGCTATGCGATTATAATTATTTGTAAAGATTGCTTTGCAATTTTTTTTTCTTTAGCATGATAAGCACTACTGAAACATTGAAAAGCACTATAAAACATAATGTAAAGTTTCATAATTTTGAAAAATCAAGACATATTAGTCCTCGGCAGATTGATTTAACAGGGAATAAAAGTCTACCGGAGTCAATATCAATTTAAGAAAAAAAAATATTCACTAGCTAAAATTCTTAGTGAATATTTTATACCAGCTGTGAAAAAATATGATTTGGGTTTATTTATGTGAATGTGACAAATGTAACAATAATATTGCAATTATAATTTGTAGTAAGTCTGATTAGCAATAATGATATTCATGTGAAATTATTTATTTAACAATTTCATTGATGGCTTATATGAAAGTTCTTGAAAATGTTTATCAATAGTAACTCTATTTGGAATTTGAAACACATTAACTTTCAATAAAAAGTCATCAGATTAAAATAACTATTCAACATATTTACAAATAAAATTTATATATATTTGAATACACTCCAGAAATTCATTTAAAGTGAAAACATTACATACAGCCATTTTGTAATATTGAGCGTAAATCGAAAAGTAATGTTTATGAGTCACCAGTGTAAAAATTGTTATCGTGTGTGAAATATAAAATTAGTCACCGACAATAGTTATCGTAAACTTTAACCCATTGGGATGGATTTCATCATCCAGTTAATACCATTTATCTACTTCGATTGTCGACAATTATACAATTTTTGTTTAAAGCATCACTGTTGACTTCAATTGATATTTAAATAGATGTCACTGTGAGACAGAGAAAGTAATTTTTCAAAAATGTCCAACCTGCCTTGAAAATACCGGGATTAATCTCAGTGGGTTCAAATTATTCATAAACAGGTCAATTATAAAATGGACACTGGTCCATTATAAGGAATGTTATTCCTTTTTTTAATGGCTACACTGCGGTAGACATTTTTAAAATACAATTATCTACAGTCGGGGAGTGAAATGACATGACGGGAATGAAATCTATAGTTATTTTTACAGTGATACATGTGAAACATAAATAATAATACACAAACACTAAAATATTTATAGTACATTAAGAATGGTGAAATAATAAATGAAAGATAATATTTATCATGCGCATGCGATAAATGAGAGCAGCCACTTTTGCCAAACAGTGAAACGGTTTGAATCTTCGGTTCCATAAAAAACACACAGTAGTTTTAATCACCAAACAGTCGCAAGGGTATTTAGTTACTTTTTGACTATTCGTACAAAACAAATTAGTTATTTTACATATTTTTTAAATTAAACTAGCTTGTTAATTTATGATTACGATTATATCGCAGATTATATTTATATACTGTAATTACTCCAGAACGTGTGAAGTAAAAAATGTAAGATGTAAATTAATTAATTAATGGAATGGTATTAGAACAAATGTTTTATATGATATTAGAATTATCATAAATTATTAAGCCAGTATTTGAGATATTTAATTCAAAAGATTACTTAAAAATAAAAGTACAGTTTCAACAGTACTGTGCCATTTCGGTATAACATATATATTTGGTATGCACCTAAAACACTTAACTGTTTTACACTGTCGTTTTTTGTGATGCATTTTGCATAATATTTTCACGTTGAACCGATATTAATTATGATCGACTGCGTTTAAAATATGGACTGGGGTTGCGCATTTCTAACGGTAATTAAAACACTGTGACGGTTTTTACGAATCGAAGGCCATTACTTATAAGAGAGAGAAAACACAAAAAGAGGGTGGGGAGGTTGCTTACAGCTTGATCAGTTGAGCTCTTGCTGTATGGGACCGGAATCAAGCGTTCTTGCAACTCGCCACCTATCACCTTGGGGACATCATGTAAAAACAAGTCGGTTTTATCAAAATGAACAAGAGAGAAGTGTACAAGAAAAGAACAACGATTTGAATACGTCCAAGCTAAAAACATCACCCACCAGAAAAGTTGCTCTTCTACGCTGACAATACGATTTGATAGGTTACTATAACTATCTAGTGTGACGATACATTTTTCAATCATTCGTAACACGGGAACAGCTCCGAGGCATAAAATTTATTCGAATCATCATCCTATTTTCAAGCTATAGCCACGACATTTCCTATAGCTTTTGTGTACTTTATAATGTTAAGTTCATGAATATTTTGCTACAAGTTGAGTGTTGATTTTATAATCAAAACAACGGACTGAACTTCTTGAATGTGAGTAATTTAATTATGTAATGTCAACAGGCTGATTCGACAACCCGAATTTTGTCGTTTATAATATTTGAGTTTGGTGTAGAAATTTAATTCACCCAAAGTTGTCGTCGTTCGAAAGTATTATCAATCTATGAACTGCAGTCGAATTACATCAAAATATGTATGAATAACTATCGTGTGGTTTTATTTTGAGTAATAATTAGTATAAATTATTATAAATTTCATAAAATAGGGAACTATACTGAGGAACAAAATGTCCACGCTATTTAAAATAATTCTGAAACATTATGTCGATGAATGATAATTTAGGTTTACGCTTTCGGATTAAGTGTGATTTTAAGTATTGGACGCATTCGTTTACAAAAATAAAATGTGTACAAAACTAATAATATTCACAAGAAGTATAATGAATTTATGAAAAAATCAAATTTTACAAGACCTTAGCGCAAGAAAAGATGTGATGGGGTCAATGTATAATATAAAGACAGGTGGTAGACAGATAGACAGAAAAAAATGTAGAAGGAGGTAATATTGACTAAATTGTTGTGCAGAATTACAGTATTGATGGTCGCTGCAGGGAAGCTTACAGTAAATAACCGCAGTACGGTTGTCTCGTGATAATATGCTATGAAACGTACGTTCCAGAGGATCTCATTACCAATCGACAACAACGGGAACAGCTCTTTCAAAATACCATACCTTTTTTGACAACCTACTTTAAAGATGCAAATAACAAACATAGCTAAAACAAAAACAGGGATACCAATTGAAGGATTCATCTAATTTTGGAAAATCCTACTGATTTCAGTATTGCATGATAACTATTCATGACACGGGGATCGAATGGCGACAGATAATTTTTTAACAGAACGATTCATTCAATAGAACAGCACGAAGGTCTAAATAATGGCATTTCCGTCAATACAATGAATAAGTATTCAATAAAACAGTACATACCCTTTTATTATTTGAGTGGGTAATTGATCTCGTCTATTGGATAATTCAAATGTATCAACAATTTGAGATTTGCTCTTAGACATAATATTACATATTTTACAAATATATACCTGCATTATCTTCTAGAAAAAAAGCTATTGTTTTATAGTCGTTTGTATCATGCGGCCATACTATCAGTTCGGTCAGGAAATAAATCGGCGATAATAAAATATAAAATTGCAGTTGACAATTTTCAACTGTAATATCTTAATTTTGTGTGATTTTGTTTAGTTTGTTTTTGTAAATTTTTACACAAGTCTGTGTGTGGTCAATAATATAAAACACTGAACCCATAAAACTGTTTTCCCTCAGGCATTAGTGTATTACAGTACATAATGATTATAATCATTCGACTGCAATGCTGCTGAAATGACAATTTGGAACTGCCGTAACTGCAATAGACAATCTTTTCTACTCTGAAGCCTGAGAGTAAACAATGTGATAATAAACGAATTACCTAACTTCCGTCATTGTGAGTGTTCCCTGAATCAATAGTTAAATTTGAAAAAGGTACATTCGCTATGATACAAATGAACAAGAACTATTACCAATTATAATCGGCGTAAACGTTTTCATGAGGACCAATATTTTACAATATTTATCAATGGCACACTTCATTTTTAATAATCTGAATTATTCAAGTGTCATTAGTTATTACAGGGAAGAACAATACAGTTCACACCGGTGACGTAAAGCATTTTGGTGCAAACGTGACTTTATGAACATCCCGCAAAAACCCCAAAAATGTGACAGCATCAACAAGGTGCACCAACTGCAAGAAATATATGTATATTTTAAATAAAGAACATTAACACGTAAAAGGCGAATTTTCAAAGCGTTACATACAAGAAGGCAGAGATTGGAAATACTTATCTGAGTTGGTATTGACATAAAATTTTGGTACATTTATTATAATTTCACGTGGGTAGTTGTACTGGGTGAAATGGGTATGAATGAAAGTGTGCAAAATATTTTTTTTAAATCAATCATTAAGTGAATGATTAAATAAAAATAGTTTTGTTCATCTTCTATAATGTAAATAAACAGAGTTATGAATTCTTCCCTCTTTTCGAGGTCAGTGGTGAAGTGCTTTTTGTTTTGTTACAATTTATTTATATTCTATTTATGCCCTAATTGTAAAGTCCTGTATAAAATTAAACACTGGGAAACTCTACCATAAATATATTCATACTGATGATGATAACTAGTTAAAAACGGATTATGTGAGATATTAATTGAAATAAAAAACATGAGACATTTTTTTCAATTGTTCTGATTAAAGAATATTCAGCTGTCCAATTTAAACTAGTTAATATTAAGCACAAAAACACTGCATATGGCAGTTCTGTGCAAACAGGCCTTTTAAATTAGAGTGACCTTATTTTTCATTTTTTTTGAGCCTGAATTAGAAACCACTAATATTAAACACCTATGAAATTTACTAAATATCAATACTGATTTTATATAAATATTGAATTTTTTTTATTACGTATTCAAGGCAGAGAAATGAAATATCACCGATATGTACATATATAAAGATAGATTCAAAATATACCGAACATTCATACGATTTCAAAGATCTTAAATATACTTTTCATCAATAATTTAACTAGATGTATCATAAAACGTCGGAATTACGCATCGACAAATAATATTATTTCAATTATAACAAAATTTCTGTAGACTTACAATTGAGGACATAAATAGACTTGTTTTTCTAAGTATGGAAGACTTTCAGTTAAATACGCTAATCGCAGATCTTTCGATATTCACTCAACTGACTGATTCAAATTTTCCTCAACTACGGACAGAGCACATTATCGACAGAACTATGCATTATTTTGGGAAACGAATTCCCATCGAGTTCGCGGTGGACGCATCACAGAACAAAAGCTGTCAGACTATGTGACCGGTCAGTTAATCCGTCTCCTAATAATCAGATAAAGATAATTGACAGAGTGATTTCACAGCAGCGATACAAAAATAAGCGTACAGACTAGATCGGTAAATCCAGAAACAGTAAGCGTCTCGACTGCTGTTTAAAAGGAAGACGTCGACTGATAAAATGATCAACAATACAAACACTCTGTGCGTTTGCGAATGCAAATATTCATATATTAAAAAAAGCGCCAAGCTGTCAAAAATGCTGCAAAAGTATTCAAAGATGGAATTGGTGTAAAAACCTGACACCTTGTTCAGTCGAGGTTGGGTATATTTTATACTTCCGCTGCCTCTTTGAACTTTCAACGCATTTTTGACACATTATCACACGCACAGTAGAGGCAAAGTTTTTATCATTTCTTCAGTTACGTTCGGTCTGCCGTTCAAAAAATGATAATCTCTATAGATTTACCAAATCTGTCCGTACGCGTCGTGTTCTAGCGCTGCTCAGCCGTCACTCTGTTTTAATATATATCAATATAGATGTATGAAAACACAACAGAGCCTGGTGCAATCGGTGTGTGCTCAAAAACAATCTTGTCTTGGCTTTTGTCTTGTAAAAAAAAAACAATACGAAAACAAAAAAAAAATTAAATAAACACATCCATTTCTATGAAAAACAGAGTTACGATTATACACCATAATATTAACAACATTACCTCAGTTTAGGGGTTGTCGTCCATTTGGAACTTTATCATTTTTTTTTATCTTTTTGCATTCATTTTAATACCAGTTTTTTATGTGAATATTGGCGGGGGGAAGTGTCGCATCATTAAAGATTCCATCTTGTTTATGATTTGTTTTTAGTTACGGTTTTTTTTTTATTTATGTCTTTCAATCTACTTTTGAAAGAAATGAAAAATAATAAGTTATAGTTTTATTTATTTCAGTAAACATCCAATATATATAATAATTGTATAATTTTAGTAACATCATGCACTTTGAAGTATTATAACATTTAAATATAAGCAACATTTAAATGTATAGTTTCTTTATCAAAGCAGAATAATCATCCTACATTCCTAGCATAGGTATAGTTTGGGCTAAATGGGTAATGTATATTTATATATATATATATATATATTTAATATACTAAGACAAAGCTATTATGTATATATGTAATGAAGCGTCAATTTACTAATCACATTTCTTATTTATACGAAACTAGACGTGAAAATTAGAACATTTAAAGATGTCAGTGTTTGCTATGAAACAGTATTATCGCTCATAAATTTACTTTACCAAAAAGAGTCATGATATACATAATTTTGAAATCAAACATAGACACTCATTTCACCAAAAGAAGCTTGATAATTTTAATAAGAGACAATAACAAATTACTCTCTGTTATATATAGTCATTCAGTCTGTATTTGGATATAACAAAAGCAGAAAAAAGTTAGCAATAAATAAGGCGTAATATTTAAAGGAAAATTGTGTAGAAAAAAGCAGCGAAATTTCAGAGCAGAGATCCAAATCATTATCAACAAATAAAAAATGAAATGGATGGCGATACACTCATCGATGAAATAATTTATATTTTTAATAAACTCATATTCTGGTAAAGTAGGTACCCACCGTTTAAATTAATAAATAAAACTAACTACCAGTACTCCACGTTGGCGTAACGTATTCAATAAATCAATATAGGTTCATGAAACTTGTATTTATTACGGAATAAATGGAGTAGCTTCGGAAATAGAAGCAAAGATTGATTATTGAGGTGAGACAAGTCCATCAATGGAAAAGGACAAATTAAAACTTGTGTTTACTAATCTTCATATAAAACCAGCAACCGATTTTCTTCCTAAGCTCTTAAGCCGTTTGTTAAAAATTCTATTTCAATAAGAAAGCAAAACCTATAAAATATTGAATATAACAATGGTAATATAATAAGACTACAACAGTCCTCTGCAAATACAAATAGATTTCCCTCCAAATATATGCCATCCGTTAACTGATCAGGTGTATAAAACGAAAAGTTCTACATATTTATTGATATCCTTAAAATAAAATAAAATACTCAACTAAGCATTTTTTTTTATAAATGAAATAAGAAAATATTAAATTTTATAAAGAAAAGGAAAGCTTATAAGTGCTCGATCCCTTAATTTACGGTTGAACAGGTTTTAAAAGATATTTTAATTACATTGAATAGAAATAATTACTTAAACATTGATAAAAGCCTTCCAAAAAAATGCAGTTTAGGTGGGGCATTCTTCTCTCTAAAAGATCTATCCGCACTTAATACTAATAAAACGATAACCAATTAATCTTCACTTGAGTTTTGACATTACTACTTATTTGACAGTTGATATTTTATTAGAAATATCGGGCGACATTCACTGAAAACTTTGTTGCATAGAAAAAAAAATGAATAATGCAAATGCCATAAGTGAATTATTCGAAATAGATTATTTTTAGGTTCTTGTTTCGAGTAGAAAGTTTTACTGAAAATAGCTGTAAAATAAAAAAAAAAGTTGGAAGGCCCACTTAAAACTAGTTTTGAAAACGGTAAAAATACTACGGATATATATTTAATAATAATCTAAATACTGTTTGCACATTAGATCTCTTAAAATTCAATTCTTACATAATGAACAGATACGGCAAAATATTAAATTATCACTTTGAAAAAAGGTGTGACTATTAAAACTAGAATGATTGAAAGATTGGGCGAATCATAACTAGAAAAAGAAATTTTACGTAACTTTTAGAGCAGTATTTTATCTGCTGCATGTTCTATGCATTTTTAAAACATAGACATTGACTTTTCTAAAGATCTTAGCTTGAGAAGTTATCATGAGATATACAATTTATTGAATACGAGGCCTAACGAAAACACCAGTAAGCTTACTGTTCTTACAATACAAAAAGAAAAATCTATGGAATCAGATACAATGTCAACGTACATATTTGATTCGAAAAAATAGGCAAACAGAAAAAACAGTCTGCCGACACGCTGCCACAAAAAAATTACATCAAAATTTTTTACTTAATAAAGTGCACTTGTTGAATTTTAAATCGCATCTCTAAAAGTATGTCCACAAATTTTTGTGTTATCTACAGCAGTGGTTCCCAAATATTCATCAAAGAGAGCAATCCTCCTCGAGTGTTGCATATCGTAGAAGTATCGTCAGTGTTTTTTAAAAATATTTTGTTTACAAAATAAGATAGATAAGCCACCAGTTTTCTAGATAAAAGATTTAATTTAAAAATATTGGCATACAAGAATGTTAGGTATCGATTGAGAACATAAAATCACATCATCGAATATTTTCAAAAGTTATCTTTCATGTATGTAATTTATTTTAATATAGTATCAATAAATATGATTAAAGCCTAATCCCCTTCTAACGATCTGTCATTCATTTATCTATGTTTTTTATTCTATGACAAGGTTTTTTCACAAGAATACCATGCTTGGAACGTAAGCCGTGTGTAAAATAAGGATTTAGTGCATTATATTTTGGACTTACATTCTTCGATAAATTAATAGTTTACGAATACCCTATAAATTTTGATTATTTGTTACTACCAGTTTCTTGGGTAAACTTTCATTATGTGCAAGGCTTCATTTAATTATTGTTTTACTGAAATGATTATATTATTATCTAATATCAAAATGCACTATAAGCATATCTATTATATCGTCGGTATACTAGCAAAAGGCAATAAGTCAAAAAACCTCGTTTGGATGACATCTCTATTTATGCACTTAGATATTACTTATCGATCTAAAAACTTCATGAAATTCGATAATGATAACGAATTCGACTCACATATTCAACTAATTATAGTTATTCGGTACGAGAAATAACTTAAATCTAACTTGATGTATATTATGTTCAAATAATGTAAAAATACACAAAATATGACTGAACTTGTTTTTTCAGAAGAACAGAACGTTAAAATCTATCTATCTGCATTCATAACTCGAAACAGCTCTGCCAGTATACCGAAGATAAATGTAAACATTTACTAAAAATGATGATAAATATAGATATAGCAACATAACAAATTTGAATTTCTTGACGAGCAATTCTATAGCTTCTCAGTCGCCATTGATAACAAAAAATGTCATACTCAGAATAAATGAAGACTTGTGGACATTTTAAATATACTGGTTACGTTCATTGAGTTTACAGAGTGTAATGCTTAAAAAGGTTTGTTATGAAATAGTCTGAATTGTGTAGTGTACGGGTTGTACTTAATTTGACGGATTTGGGAATCACTGCTTTCACTGATCAATACAGAATTAATTATTTTGCATATTGTATTACTGAGTGCGAAATTTCTACTGCTAAATTTAATTTAGTCACGTCTAAAATATAATATGTAGAGTAATTTTATTATAAGAATTGCGACAATCATTAAATTTAGAATGAATCTACATCAAAATGATAACGCTCCTAGATAAACAATCCAATATGATTGATAATATTTTAATTTTCTTATTTATTATTTTTAGATTGCCTAAGGCAAACTTTTTTAAGTTCCATGCAAGTTATACGTACTGATTAAAATTTTATGATATTTTTCAATAGAGCAGATTGCGTAATTTTTGTAGAATAAAGTTTTTAGTAACTATCAATATGCATTTAAAATGAATTCGATTCACTAAAATTTTGCTAAATATTTGTGACAACTTTTTGTGCAATACCCCTGAACTATTATCATTGAATGAATAAAACCACTCAGATATCTCTAAATACTCACTTTTTTCAATAAATTAAATTGTTGAATTGTTTTTTCTACTTTTTGATGAAATAATATTTATGATTTTATTAAATCAATGACAATAAATTAGTTTTTTTATGTTTCCCTCTTGTTTACATGATATTTTTAGTAACACAAAAATAAAATGTCAGAATTTATTTATTGTAAGATTTTATAAAAAATATTCTTTTTATTACTATATTATCTACTATTTAGGTAAGACTAACTGGAATGTTTAAAACATAAAAGGGACACTTGGCGGAATGTTGATAACTCAAAAGGATTAGAATGGGTATCAAGGAAATATTAAAATTTGTAATATTATAGTATATTTTCTAAGCATAATTATCACTACTAATGGATGAAGGCAAAAACTATAATAATGAAGCAAATATTAATGACTTTCATTATTTATAATATTATTAAGTTATATTTCTTAATTATAATACATTTAGTTTGAGGTTATTATTTCTAGTTTTGATTATTTCATTTTCCCCTTAAACAGTACTTATTAAACATAAAAATCAATATTTAAAATTTGTCAAGTGGCAACACGTATAAATTGTAAAATTATTTTTTATACAAATCTTTTTTTTATCATCGCTGACTTGTACAGAACATATTTTATCACAAATATAAATGCGCTTGCAATCAGTATGTTCACAAACAAATATGATAAAAGCTTTCGTACATAGTAATATGATAAAATAAACATCAAACACTTTTTTTAAGGCGAGGATATTTTAAATCCAATTATTATTATGGCATCTTGAGTATTAGTTTTTTTTTTGTAAATAAATATTTTTATTTAAGAGATTTAGCAGCATTGCTTTTTTAAAGACTTTTATCTATGAAGGAAGAAGCAGGCGTTGGAAAATAATTTTAAGGGTATTCGATTTAAATTATCAATTCATAATTTAGGAATAAATCAAATTATAATTTTTATCGGGGACAAGTTGGATTAAAGTTTTTTAAGATTAAAGAAAAATTAATCATTTTTAAACGGGTAAATGGTAGGTAATTAGTTAATTTGGTGTTACTAGTTGTTATCACTAGAGTTAGGGGATTTGGGGCCTGGCAACACAGCAATTGCGCTTGTTGTTGGCGATTGGACGCTGATGCGACGATGTTCCGCCAAAAAATTGTTTAAGAGCAAACGCCGACCCAACACCATCTCTGCGTTTTGCTGAAAAATTAATATCAGTCAGCGTTGCGTTCTCTCACTTTTCACGATACACATCAAACGTATACGCCACAAAATAATGGCTATAAATAAGCTCAGTTACATTTATGAATACAATTCTCTGTTCTCTTTCGTGTCTAAAAAAATGAACTATCCAAAGAGCAACAATGTCTTTTCCATTACGGCACTAATTCCGTTGGAAATTTATCAATCAGAGAGTTGATATAATATTTCATTTAATTATTACAGCCTTAACACGATTAATACATTCTACCAGAAATATGCACAGTATTTAAATAAAAATTATTTTTATTCTGTGCAAGTTATAATTATACTCAAATTTAGCTCTCGCTTGGGCTATATTAGCATCTTAGATCTACCTCATTCATGGATATATTTGTTTCAATTATTATTTAGCCACCTTTGCTCCGAAATTTTATTATCTCTCTTTTTGAAGAAAAAGAACATAAAATATAATACAAAAAATGTAAACTCAACGGGGAAATATTACTATATATAAATAAGAATATAATTTTTAAAAAAACCTGAGTATGTTTTTAATACAGGTGTTGCACATTAGCAAGGTTATTTCATTCTTTATAATAGTAATTAAAATGCTAATTCAGTCTAGCTAAACTATATTATTTATTATATTTCAAACCTACGGTATTACTGTAAGATATCTAATTGATATACTTATTATAAATTTAAAGGATTATCTTACGACAACACTAACACTAAATAATAAGCCTTAATTTCTAGAATAATGTGAATCAACTAAAATATTTATAAGGATTAATATTGTAATTCAGTGTGAAAAACAAAATTATTTATCAACTGTGCAATATATTTCACAATAATGTAGAGTGAAAAAGTGCGGTAATATTATTTACATTTGCATTGCTTTTTAGAAAATATATTTTTATCATTAAATTCAGTACCTATTCGATATAAAAATCTTACCGACTGATTGTAAAAAATCAGTAATACTACCAAATGCTGAAATCAAATTTCTTGCAATCCAATTCTTGATTAATATTGAATTCACAACATTGTGACAATTTACTTTACTTTTAGACGTAGTGGTAATTTATAAGCGGTTAAATAATATAAAACACTTTGTGTTAGGCAATAGAAAATCTAAATTGTAACTTATGAGCATTAATTAACACACATCAAGGAGGTAATTAACTTTTTATGAAATATATCTAGTAAGTAGTTATACTGTAATATAGCTAACTCCCAAACACAAAGTGTAATCTGCAACAATGAGAGAAAGCCTTTCATGAATGCATGTTTTTTTAATCAATCTATCTTGTTGACAAAGCAACACAGTGTGCAAAGCAACTCGTTCATTCAAAAAAGACAGTATCATTTTTAGTTTGCAACTTGTTTGTAAGAGCAAATGCAGCCGTGAGATTTAGAAATCCATGAAATATCAATGTATTCAATTTTATCCTAAGAGATATTTATCTTAAATAGTCTAGCCTAGAAGAAAAAAACCATCGGTCATACATTTGTTATTATTAATACATAAAAGCATTTCTAATAATTTAGATTGTTTATACTGTAGCCAATGACAACGAGCGGTATCAAAATTACTCTTATTGTCATAGCAATATTTGTTGCCAGTGGGTCCTTTTTTATTTGGTTTGGTTTGGTTAACACATTTATGACTAACTCAAAATACCATTTTTATTTTTAATATAAATGTTATATGTTCCTCTGCGTAGATCGGTTTCTTTATTATGCCTATCAAAAATTTATATTCACATAAAATATGCTCTCAAGTCTAATTGGCTTTCAATCGATGTATTTTCAGCGTCAGAGTGGAGGGCTATATGTAAAAATATACCCGATACATTAAGGTGCATATAGTTACAGGAAAAAAAATCATAGTCAAAGATGCATTGATTGCATCACATGCTGCATTCATTACGCTGTCTGGCAAATCAATCATGTTTTTATAAATAAATCTACAGAATAAATAAATATAAATATACAAAAGATAATAACAGAATGTGCGGTATTTAGTAGAAATGTAAATTTTTAATTTTACCTACATTGACTTATTAAGTTCATTCAGAAGCACACCTAGCGTGTTTATTTAGAAGTATTATAAATACCCCTTAAAAGTTCTAACAAGTATATAAAAAAATCTATGTATCATTTGAAACTATAGAAATAAATATTCACTAATCATTGCAAAACGGGATGTACTTAATTCATATGCTTTAAACATCACGGTATAAATTAAACTCAAAATTTGATAGTTTTATGGCTACAAGAAATAAACTATGACGCAACTTTTTAATTTCTAAATGGCTATTGAGAATATGATACAAGAAGTTTTCAAAACCTAAACTCATCAGTGGACAAAAATGCCAATTTTGGAATAATTTAAGTAATCTAAATATAACTCAAGATTAGTTCATATTGTATTGTTCGATCAACACATAGTTTATATTATCATTACACATGACGGGCAATGATTATATTTTGAGCCAAGCTAATTTAAATACAGAATTGGTGGTCAATTGAGTCCATTACCTTTGTCTATGAACATTGTATGCAAAGTTCTTAATTCAAATCCTATTAAAAAAAACGCCATTTGCTTTCTTTTGTTAACTATTTTAGTATTCATTGTCATAAAATAATATTGGTGAAGCTTGAAACTGAAAGTCTTCCATATTTTCGGATGATTTGTGTAATAATTGGTAAATGGTGTAAGTAGTTCAATGTTTCAGTCGCGAAGTCTTGCAGTATCTGGATCGTTTTAATTTTTAATTAACTGTAGATATGAACGGATTTTTTTTTTTTAAAATAGATTAAAGAGCTGATTGTTTATATAAAACACTTATATGGGTTAGTTCATTTTTTATTTTTTTTCAACATCGATTTACATAACCTTAAATCTCTAAAAAAACAAACAATTATTAATGTTCGAACACATCATAGAGGACAATAAATTCAATTACCACTACAGAAAAAAGAGTTTACATAAAGTGTGTGAAGTGTCGATTCTCAAAATAGTTGCAGTGTAAAAAAATGTTTATCCTATAAAAGTATGTTTTGTGTGAAAAAGATTGCCTAAGTTATTCAATTCAGTTATAAGGTGTTTTTACTTTTTCAAAGGCACAATTCCATAGCAAAAATATTACCTCTACAATTCACCTAGGTATAAACGGCCCTGTTTCCTGTTTCATCAATAGTTAGTTAAAAGTTATAAATATGATTTATTTTAAGTCAAGCTAATATATATGTAAATATCACATAATAGGGGATTCACTTCCATACTGATAAGTCATTTTTTTATTTTTACTAATCCAATATTATGATCTAGACCAGGCATACCCAACCTTTTTCTTCTAGCAGGCCGAATAAAAAAAAAATATGATGATTTCGGGCCGCAAAGATTTTTTTATTATTACATTATAACACACTTGTTTTTGAATATTTAATTTTGAAAAGAACAATTAGCAGCGATATGTGGTCCCAAATGCTGCTGTAATGCGTATTGCCAGTCATTTTGATTTTGGAAATATATTTTCAAGGATATATTTCTGATAAAACTTAAGGTGCAAAAGTGCCGCAATGTCTTCGATTGCGACGCAGGTCGGCCATGCCTGATGTAGACATCATATTTTAAAAGCTAGGTATATTAAAAAAATCTATTGAGTATAAAGAATTACATTCTCTACATTATAAGGCATCTGATAAACTTTTCATGACATTTGTAAAGAAGCATTTAATAGGTAAAAAAGTGTCAGTGGATTTAGTTATACAAAAATATTACTAGCAAGAAAGACATTATTGTCTCGTGCTTTTTAAATAGGAATTACTGCATAGACTTTTTATACAAACCAACAATTAATATTGTCCGACTTAAAACCAACCAAAAGATATTAGCTTCACCTAGAATGACGGGAATCACTTGTAGATATTCATATTCATGATATTTTTGATAACATAGCCGGCTAAATAATGTATGTTAAATATTACTTACTAAGGATGCATGGAGTTATTGCGACGCAGTCAATTAAAATAATACATACAGGTAATACCGTGTGAATGCACCATGCATTTGTTAAAAATAATGCAAAAAAATGTATCATCAACTGAGTATTCAAACCGAACGGATCTTTTTACTGAATGAAATAATCGATTTGGTAATATTTTCATATTTTCATTTTCATTTCATCAATCAACAATTATTTGGATATTGTTACCCAAGAGGTAGGACTAATTTTAAATGCATCTTTGTGCAGGATGAATCAATATAAAACAGATCAATGTCATAAAATAGTATCACAAGAATATTTTTTACATTAAACACATCACCCGTTTTAATACTGGAAATAATAGTAATGCGTATCACAAATGAATAATTGTCATCACATTAGCTTATAAATTACATTTAAAGTCTTTCGATACTGATCGAATGCAACTATTTAGAGCTTTACTTTTTTGAAACTGCGCACGGTAACGGTATAAATTTTCCATTTTGATAAATGTATTAATGTCAAGCAAAAACACACAAAGCCTTGCGATAAATTTATAAGTAAAAAAAAAAACAAGTAAGCAAAATAATAAATATATATATTACAACCTTTTATAAACATCCATACTTCTTCTTTGTAAATCTTATTAACCTGTTGTTTTATATAAGTAAGAATAAAAGATATGTTCATGAAGAAATCAAATATAATATGTATCTTTTAGCAATATGCCTCTAAAATAAGTAAATACTAGATGTATCACTTAATGTATAGGCATGCAAATCGTTGAGTCCTCTTTCTTTAATCCAGAAGACCATTTTTTTGATATTCCATCAGTGGTCTTATATATACGAAAGCCGATAGTTCAATGCACAGTTTATAGTAGAGTCGTCTTCGAAATTCATAACTGTAGATTAACTCTAACATGTTAAGCTGCCATTGAAATTGAAGAGTATGAAAAACAAATAAATAAAATGTGTGCCTAATGAATTGTTGAAAAAGTTCAATTTTCTGCTCAGTGAGAAAACAAATATGATCATGCGTATCGGTCGAGTGCGTTGTGAAAACAAAAATGCAAAAAACACTTTAGAAATAAGAATTTTATTAAAATAAATAAAAATTGATGTACATAAAACAGTGTTAGTTTCAGTGAAAAAAACTGAATCATCAACACCAAGCCAGACATATTGTGAAAAACAAAATAACGAGATTTAAAAACAATGAGTTAGGAATGAGTAGTTATAATATAGAATTAAATAGTGATCATTTTATTTAAGCGCTTAGGATTAAATTAAGAATTAAAAATTACAGGGGGGGGGAGATTTACGTCTAGCTTTACTTAACTAAAATTATATTTCTTAATAAAATCATTATCTTTTTTTAAGTACAATCTGCTTTATAAAAAGAACGATTTTTTTGTTTAAAAAATACCCTTTTTAACATTATTAGCCATAAAAAATATCACGCCGTCTCTTGGTATTGGAAGATACCGCCTTCTTAGCATAAACGACAGTGTAAGCATATGTCGGCGATGTATTTATTTAAATATGTATATCCAATGTTCGGACCCTACTATTTGGTATAAAAGATTTCACATCTTTTGTGCGCAACCGGTTTTAACGTTCATGTAGACACAGGCAACTATTTAGAGATAATTATCGAATTTCTTTTTGCAATTGCATTAATATTATGGTCCATAATATCGCTTAAAAGAATAATATTTTATTTAGTGATCTTTTATGAAATCTAAATATTATAACCAAGAAAGCTATAACTTTTTTGTTAGTGGGATTCATTTAGCATATTTTTTTTTTGTTATTCTGCTATGAAAGCTCAATTATTCAAATGTTAGATTCTTTTATAGAGCCTCAAAAAAATCCTATTACTCCTAGTTGATGAAAAATCGTTTTGAAACAGTGAAAGATGGAGTTAAATTTAGCGATAGCCTAATTTCAGTGATAGCATTTTACAAATTTTTTTATAATAAATATATGTCTTAACTAAAATATATCTTTAACGATAAGTGCAGTTAAAAAATGTAACAAATTTGAAAGTGTTGCAATAGAACTTTTCATTTTATTCGTGAATTCTTCCATTCCATTCATACTTAAGTACAAAAGAATGCAAAACCATCAGAACTTTATCAATATTCACAAATTCGAAATATACAGATCTTCCCATAGACAGACTCCAATGAAAACTGTATATATTTTAACACATTGAAATCATATTTATTTTATAGAGTACCTTTTTAATCTCTCGTTGGCATTTCTTTTTAGGCAGCCTTTAATTGTCAGATAACATGCTAAAAATAAGTACTACCTAAAAGTTTGCCTACGGTAAAGAATTTTGATTCAAAGGGTAAAAATGCTATTCGAGATACCGTTGTATTTCTGCCATACATTTGAATAATTATTATCAGTTCTTACCGGTATAATCTTATATATAATATATATATCAATTTTAACTGGAGCGGGAAACATGGGATTGGCACGTATATATAAATATATATTAAAACATTACTTATATTAAAACAAAAAAAAATATAATAGTTATATTGGACATATTATCGAGTTTTCTTCTAAAAATTATAAATCATAACAACGGTGCATATATTAATATTTTACAAAAAAATTATTCATTAAAAAATATATTATCTATATTTATGAACACACTAACATACCTACTCATCACCGAAAAAAATTAATGGCAGAAAAAATCAAACCATTCACACATTCATTTTCACATTCAGTGTTGCCATATGAATACTATAAAAGCGAAAAATCGGCTCTCTTTTAAACATTGTTCATCTTTTTATGACAGCATTGCGCGCACGCTGGTATTATTGGATTGCTAATGATATTTATTATATATTAATACAAACGATTATTTATTTTTTCTTTAGCTTATTTTTTAACTTAGAGCTCTTTCGATCTCAAGTCCGGTGTTGTCAAATTTTAAAGAAAAATAATAGTTAATTTGTTAGATAGATTATATATTTCACACACTTCTTTAAAATAATAGAATTAAAGATAGGACAATACATTATGCAATAACCATATGGCAACACCATCGCCCACATAAACTATCTTGCTCATTATGACATTCGACAGATAAATATTCCTGCATCCTTAGACTCGTTTCCACAAGTGTGACCGATATGAAAGAGTTGCGTTACTAATTTTCAATTTACAGTCTACAATTTTTTCTGACAACACAGTAACCCATAAATTCATATCTGAAACGATTAAAATATAAATGCGGCTCGAATGAGATTCGTGATGACTTTATTGAGTAGAGTAGCAAATCACTGCGAGCACAACTCGATACGGAAAATATTCCTATGTAATAGTTTTCAAATGTTTTGATTGTGGAATCTGTTAGAAACCTTAATCATTCAATTGAAAGGTTACTATCGAAAACTTTAAACACGGATAACGATGAAAAGCCTAAGGTTATACGTAACTCACTGGCGCCCCTCATTATGGTGCACAATGATACTCTAAAAAATGATGCGAACAGGTGACCAGTGGACAGGTGGAAGTAACCACAAAAATAAAATTCACAGAAAGAGAAGGAAGACCGCACATTAAAAGCGAACAGAGAAGAGAAGAATCGTATAGAAGACAGACAAAAAACTGACAGAATTCAGCAAGGAAAATATCAAAAACTCAAATATCTCGGCAGACAAAGAAATTTATCGTTTTGAATATGTAATTAAACAAATATTAATGAAGTTTCAGCGATAATCATTTAAAATAAATTGATAGCAGACAGACTGGTTTACAAAACCTTGGTAGATTGCACATTTTAAAAAACATATATTCAATTTAAATTTAAATTAATCACTAGTTAGAATGGATAATATTAAATTGAATTAATTTATCTTTGCCATAATTTTTTTTTGAAATGATCTATTACAAATTGCTAAGTCTGCAGAAATAAGTAAGTCGTAATGAGTAATTTTACTTAGCCGCGGAGTGAAACAAGACTATTGCGGTGACGGACAAGAAAAGTAAAGCGGAAAACGGTACGACAGGAAAGGCAGAACTGCGACAGAGTGAGAAGAATCAAAGAAGAAGCAGAATCCAATATTGTATGATAAAAGATGTTCAATAGTTTTTAAAGATGTTCACAATGTTCTTCAGTAAGTCTCGAGTGTATGAGAACAAAAAAAAAACCAAAATTTCCCACATTAAATAAATAGTACTTAAAATTGATTTCAGTAGGGAATAAAAACAAAAATCTCAAATTGAAAGAGTGAATGCAATAAATAAGCCATTGAAAAAAGTAGCTGGTGTCTAATAGACACCTAGATATAATTTCAGAGGCAGTATTTCGCTAATATATCTGAACATTTTTTTATTAGCTATCGTGTGGAATGTGACAAACACTCATGACAAATAATAATGAAAACATTGAAACACCGCAAAGTGCATTTTGGTTTTGTTTAGAATTAAAACTGAATAAAGAAAGTTATGTGAATATATTTAAATTAAATATTAGTGCTCTGAATAAATTTCAACAGTGCAACACAATATTGAGAGATATAAAAGAATTGAACGGATTAAGATATAAAAGAATCTAAGCTAAAAATTAATCAGAGAGTTGAAACATGGAAGACATCTAATAATATTGTTTCCACAGGCAAATATTTTTTTTTACACTATTAAATTTAAAAATAAAAAAGCAAATATGCCGCAGACGGTGAAATGCAAAACAGTGTGAATAAGAGAATGTGATTGTTTATATGTAAGAAGTGTTGTTACGAAACGAAGACTTTAAAGCCATTATTATTCAATGTGTCCAAAGCGGAATGGTGAAAGTTGTCATAACACAAGTATGTCCATGTGAACGAAATCCGACAAAACACATGCGCGTACAACCAATAACATCTGAGTAATTCTTTATCATATTCAACGTAAGGAATCAATTTAAGCGGCTCTGATATGATATTACAAGTTAGATAGCTTATACCGAAAGACATCAATATGTATTACTATACATTCAATAGCGACAATTGAATACTAAAACATAATTTCTGACAAATAGCTGTTACAAATATAAACATATTTTTTAAATATAACGTTATAAAGCTTCAGAAATGAATTTAGCGCTAAGTGGATGATAAAAAATTACTCAAACGTGTTGATAGTTGGCGCATTTCTTTCATTTGGTCATTCGGTCTCCATTCAGTGTATATGCATTCGATATCTATTTGAGGGTCGATTCAAATGGGCGTCTCGTGAGATCCCTTGTGATGCTGCCCCCTCCTGGGCGGGGCGAGGAATCTGGCCTTGGCCGCGTTCACGGCAGAATGTCCGTTCTCGTCGGCGTCGATGAACGCAATGTCGGCCGGCATCCTGCCCGTTCCCCGCAGAAGATTGGCCCGGCCCGGGTAACTGTGCGAGCTGTGCACGCTAAGTCTCTCCTCGAGGTCTTCCAGAGTGGACTTGAAAGCGCGGACCACACGCAACTGCAATGGAAACACACCCAACTAACGCTCGCGAGATGCACACCAGAGGGGCGTCTCCTGCCCGCCTGAGCCTCCGAAAACCTAATAAGCCTTGCCCGCACACCGATGTCACCCCGCAGGGAACTCACGATTTATTTCCGATGCAAAATAATTGCATCAGTTCTTATCGTCTCGTCAGATATGGTTATTTCAAACCGATGAATTGATTCTAAGCAGAATATCGAAACATAAAGATGCAACGCATTCTGAAGCTCAATTCGAAGATTCCGTTGTTTTAAAAGTGGTATTACAAACAAAATTGTTCACAATTTACTTCCATTTAAAGGTAAGGGTTTTCAACATAAAAAATGGAAGACGGCGAAAGGTTAAAAATATTGCTCCACAGATATTAATAATTCAAAGAATTTTAGATCTCATAATTATTTAAAACAGCAGTATGTATCAAAAATATTCATCATTTTAGTGTTCCAGCAATAATAGTGATATGTACTTGTATATGAAAATATATTATGTATTTAACTTTGCACTTAAGATGTGTCCTCACGGTCCCATAATATTTTGAGGCTCTCACTCAACTAGATACGGCTGTATTTTATGCAATGATTAGCTTGACGAATAAAGTAAAACAATAATGTAAACAATCGTTGCAATTGAGTAATGAATGACTTTTGAGCGATGTCTGAAGTACTCGAAAAGAGGGTTCAAGAGCAAGAGTTCCGGAAAATAATCATACTGAAGGAAGGGACCCATGAAAGACTGGTAAGCTAGAGATCTTTTAGAAGAAAAGGTGCTATCAAAATGAGATACTAAAAGAGAAAATGAGAAGATAAATATATTATTAAAATATAACACAATAATTATTATCTGAATGATTCGACTCGTAACGCCGATAAGACACCGCTGCTGCTCTAAAGCACATATTTCTTTCAAACTAACTTTAGGATAATACTTTCAATGTAGATTCTATCAGCTGCTATGACATTCATGTTCCGAGAGTCCAGAAGAATTTATGTATCCACTGCAATTTATTAAGCCTGCTTAAAAGAATTTCTCAACATAACCGACCCGAAAATTCATTCATCATTTCTAATAAATGAAATCCCATACAACCTCATTCAGTCTCTACCGATTACAAAAAATCATCTATACCTGAATAATTTCATCTGTATCGTCAAACAGATTCGAGTATTTCTTATTTGCAATATTCATGTCTGATAAATACAAAATGTTGACACATGGGAATATTCAATATCCAACAAAATCATTTTAAAATTACTTTACTACAAGAATGAAACTCAAAAACATGACAGAAGATTTACCATTGCAAATGATAAAATTGGTGCTCTTTTCACATGCTCGTAAAAAAAAGTATTTTTCAATAACACGACTACAAAAAGCCAAATTTCAATACATTAAAATTAAATTGCTAAAAAACCAGTTGAAATAGAGTATAAGTCTTAATTCCCTTTATTTCTGGAGCAATATTTAACGATCAAAAGAAAACAAGTTCAGCAGATTTGTTATGAATTAATCCTATAATAAAATTTCGTTATCAAACTTCAAACATATTTATTACAGTTATTAATTTACTTTAATATGAAAAATCAATTTCTCGCAATTAAGATTTAAATACCTTAACTATAAATTAAGTAATATATTTTTATAACATAATTTTGCAACATACAGAAACGCAATTTTATAAAAAAAAAAAATGAATTTGATTGAATATCAACAATTTTTGATTATAATGAAAAATGGCTAGTAATACAGAACAATCAATTCAATACCCTAATGCTACTGAACTAAATCAAACCGTAAACACCTCTATGTAAAAACGTGATAGAATACTTTATTTATCAATCATCTATGCTAAAAACTAATTAGTGATCTAAATAGAATTCTCAATAGTAACACTTCTAACATATTACTACAATATAGCGAATTAGAAATAATGTTTTTTTTTAATACATTGATTGCAGCTTGCTAGTGCATGAATATGCAAACTTCTATTACCAGAGTAGTACTAGTTCAAGAATCAAATAGACGACAAACAAAGAAAAGGGATAATAAGGCAACCTCGATTGTCCGCTGTTACTTTATTCGCATAGAACTTATGTAGTGGCAGCACTGCACGTTGCAATAAATAATAGATTACAGACAATGAAGATGACAACAGTCACAAATGAGATTTAAAACAAAGATACACTATCTATCTATGGTAAGACAAAACTGTGCCGTTCAAGTGTGAAAAGGATGATAAGTGAATGAATCGTCGCCTATTGTATCTCGCGATCATTTAAAAAATAAACATCTGTAAAAAAACAGTTGATGGCTACTTCTAAATTCAAAAGTAACTAGAATGGAGAAACAAAAAAATAATAACTATTGGCAGCATATGGCGTAAGAAGTCGTAAAAGTTTATTCATAGAAATGGTTTTGACAGTATTAAGAAAATACTATGTATCAACAGCAACTATTCCAACATAAACTCGGCACTCTGTGCACACTCGCATTGTTGAAGTTTCCATTGATTATGATTTTTTTTAACAATAAAGAGCATATATGCAGACTAGAATAGGAGAGATATGTAATTCTAAGCTAACCTCAGATTATTTGTATTGATTTCAATAAAATTATACTCAATCGAATTTGCAGCAAGACAAAATATTGTGATGATTAAAAAACGGTCCAATGAAAAAATATGCAGTGCCGAATCGTGGTTGAAATTTGAAAAGGTGTAACATAGAGAGACGGAGAAAGGTGAAACAGTGATGAGTCCTATCGATTTGGGGTCACAGACATGACAAGACAACGAAGGATAATGCTTCAAAATTAAGGAATCGTTTCAGCATCCGTTGTGAACCCAGAGCAATGTTAAAATATTAGTTTTAGACAATAATATTTATTTTTAAAAACTAATGTGATACCAGAATAACGTCTAGAGAAACATAATAAAATTTATTTTTCAACGTCTAATATTTTAGCATTAACCTTATAATAACACTGCCCTGGGCGTTGCTAAAAACGAAGGTGTCGTGGGGTTGACATTTGATTCGGCAGGCTCATATTGAACGTGAAAAACTATTTGATTATAAAATAATACGTGATGACATTACTTGGCAGGGGGTCATTCATTTGGCAATATTAGTATGGAGCAGTTTTTATACCTTCCAATTTGTGATACGCTGTGTAAATTGTGTTTTAGGTATTCGTGATAAGGAAAGTGGAGGCTATCATACAATGCTTTGAATAATTGGAGACGAGGACATCTGTGGAAATTCCACTGAACTAAGTGATCAAAACAAATTTGATTCATTGAAGTAACTAATTCAAGACTTTGTATAAATTGAATTATATTTTATGGCATGCTCTATTGAGGTTTTGAGATCAAGTAAAATTGCAACAAATTACGTAAATATACCAGTCAACGTCGTAATAAATGGTTTTTAAATAAAATATAAAGGATTTCTTCCTCTACAATTCAGATATTTTCAGTGGTATTGAGATGAGGGTGGTTATCAAAAGATATTGTGCATAAATTGGTAATTTCAGGGGACTTCCAAATTTTGCAATTTCGCCATATTAAAAGGAAGCAGAGAAGATTAATTGGACCATTTTTTGCAATAATGAGTCAACCCACATGAATGAGATGTATTAGGTTCGATGATACATAATGTTGAGTAAACTTTTGTTTTACTTTAAATGTAATAATTTATAGGACATTTTTTTATGTTAATGGCTAATTGATCATAAACTTCAGTGGCACTCAGCAATTTAAAGAAAAATTAAAATCTCAATGAGCAGAAGCATGCTCGCAGAGAATTGATTTTTTTCCCAATATGGCTCAAAATCATCACTATTTGTGTTGATTGACAAATTATTGTAGAGCACTATCAAACTATGGATTGCTTCAAAAGATTTAGGGAAGTGCCATTTGAAGTTTCTAGTTTATTAAAAAAAAAAAAAAAACGGTATTTTTACAAGAAAAATGAAATAGATCGATGACACTGCATTGCATCGAACTCAAGGCAGAAAGGCAATTTAGAAGCTATCGACGAAAGGATGATAAATCTTTATTTATTTCATAAACAGAATGGATATTCAATTTAAAGAAATGATTGAGGTAATTTGAGGTCAGTGTTAGATGTTTGTTGTTTTTGCGGCCAGTTTCCGTACCGTAGACAGCGAGATGCGGCGCGTCTCCCGTTACACCTCTGTCTCCAGAATGAGGCGCACCGGCTGCCCGAGGCATACACATAACAACATACAGAATCACTACACAGCTGAACACATTATTCGTCGATATTGACAAAAACACAAGCCTTTGTAATAAATATAAACACCAATTGATTATTGCAGACATTCGGAACGAAGATACAAAGGCATCATTAAGACTAATCATTGGCTTCCAAAAAATACTAAAATTTTTATTTTCTGCACTAGAGTAATTAATTAACTACTATCAATATTATTAAATATTTCACTTAATGAACCTCCATTACATTATTGTAACAAAATCACAGCCGAAACCTTGAATTAAATTTTATTTCCAATCTTATGATAATTTTGGTTACTATGCATATAATCTATCGACGGAAAATAGCTATTTATCATTAGGAAAGTTTTCAATTTAGCTGAAAACCTTTGTAAACACTTACACATTATTATCGCAGAAGATTGGCCTCCATACATACGTTCCATACACACCGTAATCATTAATAATCAAATAAAACTGCAATAATATTGCAAACAAAAAAGAAAATCAACACCATCAAAGCGTTACACATCTATCAACATAGCGAGTACACACTCAACACAATTATTTTGTTAGTCCGTTAAATTAGTGTCAATGCAAACAATATATTAAAAACAAACATTCACATATGAGAGACTAACATCGACTAGTGATTGTATTATTGAGACACGTTGTTTTGGGCCAAGAGTGAAAGGAAACATCCTTCGAAAGATATTATTCTTAGTTTTGAATGTAGCGACATTGTCGAGACGTACAGTTTTAAATTTGATAAAAAAATTCTGTTGGCCCAAAGTTCATTCTCAAAAATCAAAACATTATTAGCAAATACCATGTTAACACATCAAACAAACAGTAAATGATTTTAATTCGTAAGTAATTGTTTGAGTATTTTTTTGGCATATTTGTGTAACATTAATGTCGTATTCCCATATTATGTGTATTTATATTTTTTAAAAAAATTGAAGCATCATATCTCAATCAAACGTTATTGAATACGTTTCAGAGCTAACTGACTTTGTAAATATGTGTTGTTGGTTATGTAAGATATAACTAGAGTATTTACCGTGGACGTACCTCGTCACTTTACGTGCAATCAGATTCAACTTTAGTTTGATTATTGAAAAAAAAATCTATAACAAATCACTGGAAAGTCAGAATGTGAAAGATTCGTAAATATAATTTGTCATATTTGATATGTGAAAATTTACCACCACGTTATCCACAAGGTTCACTTTTGAAATGAAAACCATTTGGTGGTTACAAATATTTTTTTGACCGACCACTAAGGGAAGTGAGGTAAACTGGTAAGTAAAAAAAATCAGTTAGAGAAATTGTTTAGAATATAAATAGTCCAGTTCTTGAAAAGTCTTTATCTATTCGGTTACATTAATTTTCAGAAGATCACTGTCTTGTGATGGGTAACATATGTTCATACTAATTATGATGTGCTTCGTCCGATTAATAATACGATTTTACTGCCAGAAGAATAGAGATATACAGTGACAAAAATGAGATGCTACTTTAAATAATCTCACAATCTACTTTATCATTCAATATGGCAATTCCACCATTGATACCAGTACTAATTGTTTCTATTGTTTCTGTACAACTTTAAATTACTCAATATTTAATTTGGCCTAAACATATAATTATGTTTATGGTAAAATTTCTCATTCAACTAATAAGAGTTTTCACCAATTTACAAACTTGAATATCTTGAGGGTATTTTGTATTTTAACTGAAAGGAGGTAGGTGATTGCACACTTAACTAACAATACCATTTGATTTAGCATTTTCAGAGCATAAATCCAAATACAAAAAATCTGGACTTTTTACCACATGCGTAATTTACTTTTGTGTAATTCATCAAAGTTAAACTTTATATCATTTAATATTGATTGAAAATCATATTTTCCATTACATGTGGATTATGTAACACAATTTAATATAATATACAAAACTCAATCCGGTTGTCATTCATTTTGTTGTTATGATGATGATAAAAAAAAAAAACCAAACAGAACACATGTAAATTATATAAAAAAAAAAAAACAGGAAATTTGTACATGATAGTTTCACGTATTTGTAAACTTCACTCGGAGTCTTACATATATATTTTTGTATATATCATTGAAAAAAGGAACACCAAAACGATAAAAAAAAACAAAAAAATTAAGATAATGTCGGGTGATAAAAATAATACTCGGTGGGGCAAGGCTCAAGGTTTTGGGGTGTCTAGGGGGGCAAGCAATGTTAAAACTAAAAAACTTGGAAAAAAACAAATTAATTAAGTATACATAACAAAAATAATATATTTAACGATCCAGAAGCAATGAAATTTAAAGAGCGATTTCGATTATTGAGATCGATAAATGATACGGTAAAACTTTCATTGCCTCTGAAATGAAAAATCAAATAAAAACGAAATACTATACGTCAACATTGCATGTTTAAATTAAAATTTATAAATATTCTTTTTCTTACTATCAATCATTGTGCAGGAGAATTGTTTATATGACATATAGTATTTTATTTTTTATATAAAAATAACTAAACCAATAATTTTGTAAAAAAATAAATGAATGAATGATTCATGTTAAAACAAATTTTACAAAAAATCATGCTGACTTAAAAACAAATGAGAGTTTCTTGTAGTAAAAATCTACAGAATAGTAAAAAAGTATATTGTTTTGTGATTTAAAAAAAAAACAAATAATTAAATAAATACAGAAAAATGATGTGTAAGAGGGAAACAGAAACAATAAGAATAACAAAAACACAAATGAATGAGAACCTTATGTATGTATTTTATATCATTAGTAAAGAAGATTGTGCTGAATATTTTTGGAAAATATTCTGTGTTCTTGTGTTAGTAAAAATACACCAGATAGGACAGACTAACCTGATGAAATTAAAAATGTTTTGTACCACATTTATAGCAAATATAACCATACAATTTATGTTTATAATTATAAATATATATATATATATGTAATATTACGTAACAGGAGATTTATCAGACGAGAAACAAAAATTGATATATGATATTTTATATATGTATGTCAAATTTAATTTTAATATAAAAATTCAATTAGTCGACGAAATCACTTGAATTCAGATTCTATTTTTGCATATTATATGTGGTGTGGGCAATCTCTAGATATTAGTTGTCGAGATACAAACTATGCGTTACTTAATGTTGATTTCTATCTCAATAAAACCTGAGCTACTACTAAGCCGATAACTGTAATTCACAACAAATTTTGGATTGGTTTTCAGACAGGCAATTAAAAATTTTCAATTTGACAATTATGTGGTTCTTTTATGTTTCGTATTAAATATGATTTTTTTATACAGAAAATTTTATTTAGATTTTTGTTTTATTTATTCATTGGAGGATTATTTTTTCGTTTAGATTATAGTAAATCAATTTTAAAGGTATAATGACCTTGCACAATGGTTGCGCCAATCTTTGATATATATATTAATATAATATTACTAATAAGCATTGTTATCAAATGCATCAATTTACACATTGACAGTGCAACAATTTCTAAGTTTTTACACATAAAATTCAAAAGGGTACGCATGTGACATTGTATCTTTTCAAAAAAAACGAGAAAATACTTCCAACATTAATTTATAATAAATTTATAAAAAAAACGTTAAAAACATTTTATATGATAATAACATTTAAAAATATTATCATCTCGTCACTGAATATGGTACAAGGCTGATTTTACAAACTGTAAAAGAGTCTACAATGTGCCGCAACCATTTCTGAAAGTATTTTCCACAATACTGCTGTCGGAAAATCAACAGAGGCTTAAAGATAACAGCATTACTAGACCTTAAATGTGTCACAGGAACTGTCATAAATAAAATAAGGAATAAGATAGATAATCTTTCGAGGAACACAGCCTGCGATATATATAACGATCTGTCTACACTAGTGAAGAACCTGACCTATGTAAAATGGGCAATCACGTCGGCCATTAAACAGTATACCAAAAAATTATCTATTCCTTTATACCACTTTTACCGCCTTCAGATGTAAATGTAATCCTAACATTATAATATTTTCCCTACTTTCAAAAACAAACAAAAGAATAACTATTTATTTATACCTGTTTGTTATACCGAAAAACCTATAATTATAATATGATAAATATAATAAAGAGAGGCATAAAATAATACATTTATGAGATTCCGAGGAAGAGAGATAGAAAGTATGATATGTGGAAGGATACAGTACCGAGACTAGCGTATTCAAATATGATATATCAATAAATTTTGTAAATAGACCATTTTAGACAAATTAAAAAAATCTATGCACTAAATGATTTTGATGCCATTGACTCAAAATAAATATTTTTTTGACGTGTTAAAACTATGAACGACGTACTATTCAAGGCACTGTAATCCCACTATCCACACAAAACAGACGCACAAGTTTAGTGTATGAAAGACAAGAGACAGAGAGAAACGGAGAGGGAGCGAGCGAGGGGCTGTTTCGGTGCAAGATAGGAAGTTATCATGACGGATATAGAAAAAAGACAATAGACAATATGTGTGATCGTATGTCATATAATAATATATCCGATTGTGTGCCATCGTGGAACAAAGAAATTTCAAGTAGCGATTTACACAATAATCGGCATACTGTAATGAAATTTTCGTCAACTCAACAAGTCATGTTTAGTGCCTTTAGTTTAATGCCCAAACAGTTATTCTTTTTAAATTTGTTTATGCAAATGCCTGATGTGGCGAATAATTTTAAAAATTCATACTGAAATATTATGAACCCATCGGAAATATCAAAAATTTTCTCGTAATCTTTCATTAGAAAGTTTTAATAGTCTGAGAACGGTTGCATAATAACTTTCTAAAATTTCGAGTGTTCCAGGATCCGACACTATCGGTAAGACAGATATATGTAGATACAGTGTAAAATATCCTGATCAACGTGTTGTGTGAGAAGGTGCGTGTGCATGAATTACCTGTGTCTGCAGGCGCGTGAGTCCTCTGATCCATAGGATCTGTCCAGCGCGAGGCTTCTTATCCGAATCCGGATCGAACTTTTCGTCGCCATGCAACGCCTCCGTGAATTCATCAGGCTGCCCTCTGCCCCATCTGGAATCATCGCAACGGTATCCGTCAATATATCAATCGTAAAATTCAAAAATCTAATGATTAGTGAATATTAAAAAATAAAACACTTAATACACTGTACTAATTCCACATTATTTATTATATAATGTGGAATCAATACAAAAAATGTTTTGCCACTCCACCGGGAATTGACAGTGAAAACCTTAAAAGTGATAGTACATATATAAAATTCAAATGGTATTTTCACAACTTTGATGACAAATTTATGTAAGATATTTTGAAAATTTTATTCGGAGATTTGGTTTTGATATAACCTCTATTTGTGAAAAAAATTGTTTATTCTTAACCAATATCGCACCGCATGTGTCGGCGAACATACATAAAGTATTAGACGACTTCATGATAAGCTATTTTGTCGTCTTACAAATTGCACTCGCACTTCTCAACTTGGCTGGATGGTCAAAATTTGATTTCTTGATACATTGTCAATTGCATAGAGATGCATAATAATTATGATAAATATGAATAAAAGCAGTGAGTGTACATTAAAATACAATAATTAAATAAACAAAATTTATTTCGTAATGATTTTTTGGTATTTTTCAAGCAAACAATATTTCAAATGTTTAATCATAATCAAAAATATTCTGAATTTGAATAATCTAAATTCAATAACACAATGTCATGAAACTGGGATTACAGTTTAACATCAATAATGATATTTACATTACCATAAAGGTATAGCTTACGATAATTTTTTGGGAATCTTTCTAGTGGGAAGAGTCGTGACGAGTTGTCCCCAGATAAGAGTTCCTACTCCGAAGAACAAACACCACATCCACTGCTCCAGCGTCAAACCTTTCGTGCTGAACGCCATCTTGCCGAACTGAATGATCACCACCTGAATGACGCAAAACGATTTCATAATGTTGTTCCATTGATTATAATTCATGCCACATGAAGGACATATTTGCTATATTTAAAAAAACGGATATAGATGGTGAAAAAGCTTCGTTAGTAATTAGTAACTATAAAAAAGGCCCATGTAACACAATTGAAATTGATTTTTTTTCAGAACAAAATACAACTTTTACAACTGAAAGATTTTATTTTCTACACCAGTAAAAATTATCAGTTATTAGGAACATTGGTATAACATATCTGTACCTTGAAGATGCTGAAGGCGCCATGTGGTGCAAAAACTTCAGTAAAATAAATACATTTATGGAAATAAATCTTTTAAAGGCCTACTTTTAAAGTAGTTTCTCACAATCAACTCAATCATGCACTCGATAAATATATAATATGTTTCTAGAATTCATACATACCTACCGAAATAAATAAGAAAATCCTGTAAATATCACATAATAAGCTACACCCTTCTTCACATCAGAATAGAATAGAAATAATAACAGGAACGCATAAAAATGTATGATTTATATTGCAGCAACGGTCTGTCTTTCTATATTGATCTGAATTGCCTACATCAGCCAAAAAAAAGAATTCATAATTCTCATGATATTTCTGACTACCAGGGAATTCAGTACACAACGTTGTAACGACTACTGTTTCCATGTTTGAATAAAAATGACAATGAGAAATAGAAATCTTGTATGATATTATGCTGTTATTAACACTTTTGTATCTTATTCCATTCTTTGAACGTGACTTGTAGAGCGACAACATTGTTGCCGTTGAAGTACTAAACAATTCTAAGAGATATCTGTCTATAACATAGTCATTGTTAATTCAAAAACGTTTCATTGAGAATATAAATGGGATAAAAACACAGATGACCAATATTAAATAGTTTAAAATTGGGTGTATACAAAAAACATAAAGCGTACCTGTGAAATACAAGTACCGATCCAGATAGAATAGAAGATGGGGTTAGTGAAGATTCCCTGAAAGACGTTCCTCTGCCCGTGGATCTTTCTGGCATTGAATTCATTGAATATGGTCATCATAACAAAGGAATTGAAAATGACGGTGAAGTGTTGAGTTGGATCGTTTGACAGTTGCATACCACGCCCTGATGGAATGTCAAGAAGCTGGTCACCTGTAAATAAAAAAGGAAATCAGATATTTGCAACAATCCAAATGGTATCACAGTTCATGGCACAGTTCATTTGTTGAAATATATTTGTAGGCAGCGAGGAGCCAACATTCAAAAAGTGATTTGTCACAAATTTTGAAAAATGCCGTTTAATATCAGTTATGATAGTCCATAATAAAATCTATGAATGGAAGTCACAATTAGTGTTCAAAAAAGGTTTTTTCCTATAAAAATTAAATCACTGCCGTCAAGATTCTTTGTCCTCTGCTAGCTTCTTTTCTTCCACCCAAATCATCCCAGTATTACATAGCTCCAGTGATTATATCCCATGAATGACCATCAGCAGCCTTCCAAATCGTCAGAACACATTCCGTTGGAAGAAAAGACAAGAGGATTTAAGCTCCCCTGAGGCATCAGCAGTATACACCCAAGCCAGACCAATTGTCGCTTTTTAATTTTATAAATAATAAGGAGATGGTTAGTCAGTTCTCTTAAGAAGATATTAAATTATTGAAAATATGAACCAGCTTTTCTAATATCAGTCATTGAAATACTAACCAACAAAGAGAAGAGCGAAAATAATAAAGAGCTGATAGACAGCCTGTCCGAGGATATTCTTCATCATCGTACGACTGATGAGAGGTTTTGTTCGGCCGTAAGGCTTACGGAGGAGCAAGTCGGGGGTCGGCATCTCCGTTGCTAACGCGAGTGACGCCAACGTGTCCATGATAAGATTTACCCACAGCATCTGGACGGCCTGGAATAAATTTAATAAGATTGTAACGGTCCCTTTTCAAACTGGAACTATACATATGGACTTTTAAATGGAGCTTATCTCAACAGAAGTTGTCCTACGAGAACTTGTTACTCAGCCTCTCAACCTGTCAGAATAAATAAGGGTAGTAATAAAATGCCACAACAGGCCTAGTGGATAACTAATAGCTCTTACTTTCTGCTTTTTTCAGAATTGGATGGGTGGTAAGCAATTTTCACAAACATCAATTACCTTCAAACACAAATCCATAAATCAAGTGAAAAGTTGATTTACGAAACTGTCCGCTCTGAGATTCGAGCCTGTGCACACCGTTACTGAAGCCAGTGATGTCTAACATTAAGTTACAGGCTCGGAAAATTTAAAATGAACAGTCTATCAGCAAGTTTGCCATGGTAGAAAGATTGCTTAACTTAATTCTGTATGCATTTAGTGGAATATTTACCTTAAGCGGACTGTCCTGAATAGCACAAGCTCCAATAAAGGCAACAATAACAGCAACCACATTGACAGTCAGCTGGAACTGGAGAAACTTTGCGATGGAATCGTATACATTTCTGCCCCACATCACAGCTTTCACAATTGACGAGAAGTTGTCGTCTGTCAGGATAATATCTGACGCTTCTTTTGCTACATCAGTACCGGCAATGCCCTGGAAAATTATGTCGGCATCATAGTTTTAGCATAAATTGAAAAATGTTATTTATAGAATTAATATAAAATAATTAATAACACTACATATTAAATAATAACATGTGAAAGAGATTGGTAATCTAGTTATGTCAGTACTGATAATTATTATTGGGCAAAAAGACGCTGCTAATGTGAAAATCATTTATAAAAAATTCAATATTTATCATAATTACACACCATAGCAAAACCAACGTCAGCCTTTTTAAGCGCTGGTCCATCATTGGTACCATCACCTGTTACGGCCACAACCTCTCTGGTTTCTGATATCTTGGAGTCAATCATTCCTTTTACTAATGTGTACTTGTCAGTCGGTGAAGAACGGGCCAGTACTCGTAGTTTAGGCCATACTTTGTCTAAGAGATGCTGCTGGACCTGCAACAAGATAGAAAAATATTTTTCAAATAAATAATTATACCTTGAACAATATCTAATTCTAAAGTTCTTCTTTGACTATATTCGCTCCATGTGTGAGGTATATCTGTTTCAGTTCCCCACATGGTATGCCAGCATCCGTCATTTCCGCTGAGTACATCATATAAATAATACCCAACAGTCATTCAAAACACCGGAATCCCATCAGTAGGAAGAAAGGGCAAGCGGGATTGAGGCTCTCCAGAAGCGTCCGCGGTATGTGACTCAGCCAGTTTCAATGCCTCTCCATGACCACTATATAGCAAATTGACACACCCTAGAACTTTATTTGAAGATTTTGAATCTATCTATTAACACATTGATTTTTTTTCGGTCACCTCATGTAAAACATTCACAGTACGCGTGCTCGCTTGCGCTGTATAATGTATAACGAGTCAAAGCTAGGTCTTCCTTGCAGATCAATAGTGACTCCCATGGCGATCAAAGTGTTAATCTGCCATCTTGAATACTTCGACTTTGAGTCAACAAATCTATCCACAAATAAGGAACAAACGTTTTCTCAGCATAGTTTTCGTCAATGTTAAATAAAGTAAAATCACTCACATCTCCATTTGCATCCCTGATTCGCCTGTTGAATTCTTTTCCCTCTAAAATGAGGAAGTCATCGGTTGGCTTAATGATACCGCACTTGGTGGCGATCGATCGAGCAGTGTTGACGTTGTCACCAGTTACCATTCGGACTGTGATACCAGCCTTTTGGCATTTTCTGATTGCGTCAGGTACCTGGAAGACAAAATTAAACATAAGAACTCATACACAGCCAACTTAATGCTTCTAACTTATTCAAATAACTGCTGCATCAATACAGTAATATCCAGAACAGGATTGAGGATGGGTCTAGTCTATTATAGCACTTTTGCATCTCCTTCAATTTTAACAACCTTCCAAAAATATTGTCTATTGAACACTTTGCGATTATCTTAAAAAATTGCATGATCTTTTTCATAATAATAGTTTATTTTTTATTTATTAACATAACTAATAGAAACAAGGTAAAGTAACTGAGGTGCGGTGCTCGGTCCCTGCAATACAACAATTTATACCCCTTTGCCAGTGATAGAAAACAACAATGAGAACTTTTACAAAAAAATATTTTCCTTTGTATATTGATTTACTTTAAAATTTAAAAAAAACATGGCTTGGCTACATACAGGCTGACAGATTATGTAACACATGGGAAGAAAACGCAACGAATTATTGAAACTTCGATCGCCGTGTAACAAGTGTTTATGGAAATGACTAATAAAGAAAATGCTTCTTTTTTAAACCAGGCGATAAGCTAACTTTCTACAAAATCTTTTTGTAAACTCACATTCTATCAAATTTATAAATATTGACAAGTAGTTTTTATTATTTTTGTGTATGCTGATAAGATTTTTTTATTTGAACTATAATATCTATAAATCATCATAATAAAAATAATAAAAGATTTTTAGTACTTTTTCCACTTAAAATTTATTTAATCAGGACCGGTTTCGCTCCTCACGAGCATTATCAACTGATAAGGAAAATAAATCAAACAGTGCTATTTATACAAGTTAAATTGAAATTAAAAGGTGTAAGCAATTACTAACAATTAAAAGGATTTACAAATTACATTATAATTACACAAAATTAAAATATATACGTATTTACATTTCACATGGTCATGTTAAAAGATACTATTTCATCGGTCTTTTCAGTCCTGATCAAATAAATTTTAAGTGGGAAAAGTACTAAAAATCTTTTATTATTTTTATTATAATGCCATTCCACCAAGTATTGACAGTGAACACCTTAAAAGAAATCATCATAAGTTAACAAAGAAGGAAACTCACTTCTGGTCTGACTGGATCTTCAATACCAACAACACAGAGGCACGTAAGGTTGTTAACGATATTTTCTTCATCCTCCCAGTTAGGTTCTGCATCAATGTGAACCTAAACAAATGAAAGTTATATTAACAATACCATCACAAAATAATGAAATATAACCATTTACAATGATATGGATAGTGCCTGGATTTAATTATTTATGTTAGTTACCTGATTAATTTCTGCCTTTCCGGGCACAAAGTCTCTAAAAGCGACTGAGATAGTTCTCAGTCCATCGCAAGCCATGGGTTCAATGACTTGATGGAGTAGCCTCTCCTGCATGTCGCGGGTGAATTTCTCCAAGTGGCCGTCATGACCGTAGATAAAAGCACATCTGGAATGAGGCCACAGATACAATTAAATGTAATATTCAGACAATTGTTATAAACAAGCGATGTTTTGATATGAAATAATAATTGCCTAAATTCCGGTGAACTCAATGGTATATGATAGGATAAAAATATCAACGTATTTAGTTCTAAAGAACCACTTCGTTATATAAATTAATAACCTTGGGAGAATCAGCGAAAAAATCCACCAGGAAATGAAGTATTCAGTTAATATGGCATTTAAAGATAATAACAATTTAGGAACGCATCTTATAAATAGTAAAGATAAATTTAACAAACTTGACAGAAGCAGGATAAATAAAATGTCCTGTGGCTCGTGTAATTCGATATATATATAGGACAGACAGGTAGAAGTATATCGACTCGTTTAAGATGCCATGAATCAAGATGCCGTTTAAGATGCAGTGAATCATTAATGCCATATTATTATCATAGCACTTCCATCAACAACAAGTATTTCCTTGCAGTAAATATTGATATTTATTTACACTGCGTCTTCAAAAAATTGACATCAAATACTTTGTTGCAATGGACATTTTCTGCAACTTCTTTTAATTAAAAAAAAAAAAAAATACTACTTGTACTAATTGCACTAACACCGTATTGTTTATTGAGATCAAGACTTGTTTTGCTCATCGCGAGCATTATCAGTTGATAATTTTTGCGATGAGCGATTAATATAATGCCCGCCAAGAATTGACAGTGAACACCTTAAAAGTGAACTTTCTTTAGATACAATAGATGAAATGGTATAATATGGTAAGATGTTTCAATTTAGATAAATTAAAACAGTGTTTTAAGAACGTTCATTCACTCACTTTTTGAGGACTATTTCTGAAGCTCCCTTGGTGTATAACCTATAGCCTCCTTTGTGTGGGATGATAGTGGACATAGACTTTCGGACAGAGTTGAAAGTGTATACTCTAGTGAAAGACTCTTCAGGGATGTCATCTCGAACTCCTTGGTAACTGCGATTGAGGTTGCTGACGAACCCTAATAATGCGCATTCAGTTTTGTTTCCGACTTGCATCGGTGGCGAAGTGGGTTCTAGGCCGGGCTAGAAACATAAAATATATCACATTACTCCTACTAATAAACAAAAATTTTGATTTAGAATTTAAAACTGCAGATAAATCACCGATTTGATAATCTATCAACGTAGCACCTAAATATAGTACTGCAGTCAATTAAAAAACCGTTCAGCTAGTTGTGAAATATTTTTTATTTAAAAAAAAATTCTTCAACCGGCTTGAATGGACTTTAATGTGTTTATTATTTATAGAGGAAATATTTATTACTCGAATGATCATATATTTAATGAATAGGTAAAATAATAGTTAAAATATTGGTGCTTCGGTTTTATTTTACCATTTTTGAACCAAGCAAATGCAATCAAAATCATTGCTTAACAATATCAAACATGAGAAATCAAATAAAATTTGCAAAAAAATTGAGACATCAAAAACAAAACTCAATTTCATATTTCTCAGTTTTAAGCTTTCGAAACTCTTTAACCCCTTCTACTGAAATCACGAGTGATAATCGTGGTCGTATTTTGTGGACGTATCCGACAACCATGAGCTATGCTCGATATAAATTTCGATACACACTAATTTTATCATTATTTTTTTTAACGAAAAATGAACGGTCAAACATTATTTTACATATTTCAATAATTATAGAGTAATGAAATCAGGTAAAAACTGGAAAAAAACGTAATTTAATTGTGACGGGTACACATCGCGAGTGCGTGCGTAATAATCGAAAAAATATGTCAAAAGAACTAGCTCAATTGAAGTTAAAAAAAGGTGATGTTGAATCTCACTCTTGTAACAATTTGTTGACTTTGAGGTGGAAGGATAAAAAAGACATTTATATGCTATCTACAAAACATGAAGATGCGGAAATGACCAATACTGGAAAAAAAGGAGACTGAAAGATGGAGGAACCGAAAAAAATAGTATTTTAAAATTATTATTTATATTTTAGTGCAAAAACTGGGCCCATTTCCCAAGAAATATTCCACCAACGGAAAAAAAAAACCCACAAGATTGTGTAAAGTATATATCAAAAATTAAAAGAGAAGCGAGACAACGTGGGAATGCAAAAAAGTCTTGTCTTGTTACAATATGTACATCTTCCAGAATGCTTTGAAAATACCACAGCATACAAGATTATTGATATTTTTTTGATATATTATGTGTACTTGCATAGATAGAATAAAAGAATTTATCAGTCGAAATTTTGTTTATTTTTTCATATTTATCTTTAAAAAAAACACAAAAAAAAATCTTAATCTTTTTCTAATTTTAAATCTAAAGTTATTCCTGTTTTCCATCAACTAATTTCCCGCTTCCTTTTGTTGATTAAGATATTTCTTTCAAATAAAAAAAAAATTGAAATATACTAAACGGATATTGAGAAATAATTATTTTACTGAAATACTATTTCATTCAAAAAATTAAATAGTCTCGTATTTTTTTTTATTGAAAAATTTAATCGCAGTTGAAGGGGTTAACTCACCATAATTCTACTAGTGTATGCACTGTTGACAGAGATTCCTTGAATGATGATCTCCCCTACAGTTGACGGGATATCTGTAAATCTCGGAGTAACTTTGCATAGCTTTTCGCAAATATACGATTGGACAACGGTCATCCGATTTGTGGTAA
Source organism: Himalopsyche anomala (assembly GCA_031772345.1). Taxonomy (NCBI): domain Eukaryota; kingdom Metazoa; phylum Arthropoda; class Insecta; order Trichoptera; family Rhyacophilidae; genus Himalopsyche; species Himalopsyche anomala. Next base: position 34,795,832 of record CM062823.1, read on the forward strand.
GAGTACCGGTCTTGTCGGAACAGATGGCGGTTGCATTTCCCATCGTCTCGCATGCGTCTAAATGCCGCACCAGATTGTTGTCTTTCATCATTTTCTGAAATGAGAAACAAAATGTTAGCGCCCTGGATAAAGGTCTCAAGTACTTTTATTTGGAATTTTTGAAGATTGAAATATTTTTAAAGATATCTTTCATTGATTTAGTATATTGCTTAGAAGTATTGCTTAGTAGTTCTTGAGATTTGCCCAGATATAATATATCTTAAATTAAAACTAAAAACACCTTTTAAAACACATAATATGAGCTTATTCAACTCATTAGCCATGTTGGGTCCATGGCACAGTGGTCAACGTCGTTGGCTTCCATCTTGGACTGAATTCGAAGGGTTCGAATTCAAATACGAACAGAATTTTTTAAATCGTTCAAATTATGTTCAAAATTATGTACATTCACACAAGTGTTGTCACTAACGACCCGGGTTTCGCCTTTTGTCATCTTCAGGCGTTCAAGTGCACAGATGAACTTGAACTGATGAAAATTCTTTCAATCAATTTCTGTTTGAAGGCATGGATGTTTGTGATGTCTAAAAATTTCCCTCCACCATTTCAATCCTAAAAATGGGGTGTGGCGAGAGTAATTAGTCAACCAATAGTCCTGTCCTGCCTTATCCTTTCTATACTTACTACTCTCTTCGAAAAATGGAGAGGTTGGTCGAACAAACAGTTCTCGTAGAAAAACTCTTATTGAGATACCTCCATTAGGAGGCCATATGCTCCACATTGCGAGCAGACATGAATTAAAAAAAAAAAGTTAACTGCTTGAAATCGCTCAAAAGCCTCAGGTTAATCCTGTTTATTTTAAGATCCCTCAGTTGAAGAAATATCTTAAATTATGCATTGAACAGTGTCAATAATTGACAGTGGTTTATGAATAGAATAATTTTGTATTCACCTTGACTGAATAAGCAAGGGAGAGCGTAACGGCAAGGGGAAGACCTTCAGGAACGGCGACCACCAACACGGTCACACCAATAATAAGATGCTTCACCAAGTTATTGATGTAAGTTGCCTTCCACGGTTTCTCATCTATCACAAATGTTTTAACACAGAACTGGATAATCAAGATTATCACAGTCATCACAGCAATTGTTGAGCCAGCATAACCAATCTGAAATGAGATAAATATATCTTTAAAATCATGCCAATACTAACTATTCAAAATAGCACAGAAGAACATGGTTACAGAATATCTCTATTCTGCCAGACTTAAACTGAAGTCGGCGGTAGATAAGTGTCAGATAATTCTCATTTACAAGCACCCAATTTATGCGGTACTTCTTTTACCGGATTGGAAAAAGTGTATACTTTTCAAATTATTGACCAACATTCACCACAGCGGTTATAGTGAGTTGCATGTCAATAGTGAGTCGGCGAGTAACCCATTTCTTGTATGTGTCCAAACGTGAATTGGCGCATTCGGAAGGAGTTTTCTGAACTGTTTAGATTTGGTTATTAACTCTTTGAGTAGTGAGTGAATTTTTGCTAAATTATGATTTTTTGTATATTTTGATTATTTTTACCATTCACACACAAAAAAAAAAAAAAATTGTTTATCGGTCTGGGAAGAATATGGATTAACAACATATTTCAGGTGGTAAATATTTTTTTATAATTTTACGACGAATGCATAATTAAAAATGTAAATATACAAACTCATTTTTACTTTCAATCATTTTTAAGAAGCTCCAATTTAGACCTCGATATTATTTTGCTTTTCGCTGGAGACATGTCCCGCTCTACTGAAGTTGAGATTCCAGAAAGAGAATCTCAATATTGTACGGCTTTTTGTACAGATATTAATCTTTTTATACATTTTTTTTTGTTAATTTGTGAAGAAATAATGACAATTCGATTGAAAGCATGAAAATGGCAATAAATATTAGACAACACAATATTCTGACGCACGTATGCTGCCATACTCCTCAAAGGGTTGAATTATAAAGTCACTATTTTATCTAAGCTTTGTATTAAATTGTTAATTGAAAAAAATATTGCTTGATATGCAGAAATTCACAAGGGAGCAGTGAATGCTTCACACGAATCTGAAATAAACATTGCTGTATATAACCCGCCATAATATAAGCTAAAACAAAGATAATTGAACATTTAATGTTGAAAGCAATGTATTGAATTAATTTAGTTGAGACACTTTATTAACAGTATCAGAGAGTTGTAATAATACTGTGATTTCAGGATTCATAATGGAACAGGAATGGTACCTGAATAGCAAGCTTTGTAAGTTTGGCCTGCAGTACAGATTTTTCTTTCTTGTGTCCAGCTTCACCGCCACCGCCACCGCCTTCTCCGGAGCTCGTATTAGCGGGCTCTGATGATACATGGTTATCTTCTTCTTGTGATACGTGATTATTTCCAGTCACTCCTACTTCTTCATCTCCTGGAAGGTTTTATTTAAAACAGAGTTTTTTAGAACAGATAATTAAATAGTCAATACAGCGGTGACTAGAACCAGATAAACTCTCGTGTCTTAAATATTATTTTTTTTTCAATACAAGAACTCTTTGAAATATTTATTTCCATAAAAAACAGAATTTAAATTTAAATTAATATAGATTTGGCACAATATAAAACATATTTTATAAATAAATATAAAAGTGAAAAATAAATTAATATCCAAACTTTTCTATTTTTAGTTTAAGTATTGTTATTTCCCATCACGTTTATTTATTTCATAAACAATAATTAATCTAGCCAGTGATGTAGATATCTCACATATTTATATTTTTCCTATCACTTTAAATGACATTCTTCATGCATATTAAAGAAGTAATTTCTCAATTTCATGGCCGTTACTCAACATGCAGAAAGGAAAAATACAATTCATAAGATAACTTCACACCGCCATTTAAAAAAAATTAAAAACATGTCAAATCAAATGTTTATTCACGCATTTTAAGGCTGCATTGTTATGTCTCATTCATAAAAGCAGGAAACCAAAAAAAAAATCTTTTTATATCATAATAGTTATTTTTAAACATTTTTTATTTTATTATTTAAATTTTTATTTCAAGATGCAGGGGGTACATAGAAACATCTAAAACTACACACAGCCAATTGGAAGACGGTTATTAATTTTGCAGATTTTACGTCAAAAATAAGAAAATATCAAACGGAGATATTTAGCAGCAATCTTATGGAGTCACTCCATTGAAACTTTAAATTTCACAAACTCGTTAGGTGGTGCTATGCAACGAAATAACACGACATATTGACTGACGGAAACCTTTGAACTTTTTGAAATTGTAATCTAAAATATTTATTATTTATAATATTATTATATCAGGTTTGTAACAAAAATTCGCTATTAAAAATTGGATGTGCAAAAAGTGTGGTATGTGAAATAATAGAAAAGTGAATTATTATCCATTTTTTTTCCATCAGTCAAAATGTGGAGCCGTTAATGTCTGGCTCTGAACACCACATAATATTCATTTACCTGTCAAACTCTTCTTCTTGCGCTGTTTCTTGGCCTCTGCGGTGAGCAAACGGTGAGGTCACAAATGGCAGCACCGATGGCCATTTTGAATGTGTCATGCGGAGAAGGATGCCATTCCAGAAAGAAACAGAGATGTGTTGGAAGGGGAGGGGATTTTTTGACACATTGACAATGCAACATCCAGGTCGGTTTTGTTTGTATGATAAGTTTGTTTATGTAATATGTATTGTTTTGATGGGGAACAGCAAACGTGCAGGGGTCAGGGCGGGAAAGGGGTTGAAAAATAAAAAAAATTATAAATACAATACAAAAATTTTACACTTGATCCAGTTCTTAAATGATATCTTTATGGTAGTGAGGAGAATATTAAATATATCAGAGAAATTTAAATTTAAAAACATTTATTGAATATTCATCCCTGATTTATCTTCAAGAATATGATTCAACGTTCTCCTCAGTACTGATATATTTAAAGAATGAAAAAACAAATATAATATACAAATGTATTTAAAAACCAACAGGTACACACACTCACATGTTTCAAATATCAAAATTAATCTCAAAATGGAATAATCAATTATTGGCAGCAAAGAAGTATACAGAAACACTTTCTTTTAGTCTAAATGGAAGAAAAAATCTGACAGTTTGAAAGCAGTGAGCGTCCAGAAGAAATACCAAATTTACAAGCATATGACAATGTGTGATGAGAAAAAAAACGCATTGATCGTTTTCATGCACTTAAAAGTGAACATTTATAAAATATTTCAAGAATATTTATCAATACAACACCTTTTGCTCTATAACGCTGATCTATCGGTGCGCTGTGATGTGCTGAAAAGCCTCACAGAGTCAATCTATCAGTGCAAACTTTGAATGAATCATATAAAAAACGGTAACAGATCTGAGATGTTAACTATGCAATTGACTTTTATACAATACATAAAAATTATTAACAACAGATCGATTCTGTGATGTGTTTGAGCAGTCTTGGCGTACCGATCGATCAGCACTTTTTTGTAAAAGAGTCAATGAATCATCCATGTATATAAATTCAGCTAAATAGCCTTTGAATATTGAATCCAAATGCAATTAGTATCTCAGGGATACAAAAGTAATAAATATATTTTATATTATATATATATAAAATATACACGGTATATACACATTTTATCATCAGTCATGTAAACGTGAGATTCCTCAGTAAATACACATACCAAAAATACTTAAATATTACGATTTACTGGAGTTTAAAACACCAAATTTTGGAAATAAAATGGATTTTAATCGAGACTCTTGTAAACGAGATCTCCGCTTAGGATCAATTTAACGTTTGAACCTTGAGTGACGATATTTTCTCCCAGAATTAATATTTATCTACTTTGCATGATATAAAATCCAATAAGTATCTATTGTATTTCCAATAATATGATAGCATAAGAAAAATACACAGAAAACTCACTGTAACAAATATACATAGGAAGATTTTCGAGAGATTTGCTGTTATATTGAGATGCAATATAACAGCAAATAACATAAGTTAACATTATCATATATTTAGCAGTGCAGCCATTTTTTGTGTTTAAGAATTAAGTGTTTAATTTTAAATTGAAGTGAATTATCTAACAAACAATTAAACGGAAAAAGTTTTATACACTATGCATAACACATTTTGTTAGATATTAAAAATAATTTACAATCCCATCAAAGAAAATCATAAGTTAAGAAAATAGTTCATATAGTTAAATAAATCATTGGAGCTGACTAGTTAATTGTTACAGTAAGTATCACAGTGTATATATTCTATAGGTGATAATTCGTCAAAAATTTTGTGTTTTAATAAAAAAAATATTGCGAATAAAATGGGGAGAGGGGGGTCAATAATATGATAAACATGACATACAATATTGTGCTAGATAAAATATAAATATAATATGGGTCGTTGGGTTATCAGCTGCAGACAAACAATGCTCTCTCGGACTAAAAAAAATGCATTTAAAATAAGAAATTATAAATATAGACCTCATTTGATATAAAACAACAACTTAGTAATAATGAGATTGTAATAAGCATAATCACTACATCAATGATGAATAAAATTCATGGCACTTTTTTTTTTGATACAACCGCTCGTACTGAACATAAGCAGTGACACTCTGGGTAATATTTACCGGAAAGAATTTATTCCCAGTGAAACAGACATATTTTTCATGTTTTCCCAAGACATTCAACATATTAATATTTTCATTACTTTCCTTCAGAAGATTGCTAATTCATTTTTCAACACCACATATCTAGTTTTGGTCATAGATTACCTAAAGTATAGATGAACTTCTTCACCAAAATTTCTACAGTATTTCATTGGTTTACAATAGAAAACTGCTAAGTCAAAATTTTGTAGTTTTTAAATGATAATGTTTGAATTTTTGCGAAAAGGGTGCTTGTTTAGTTTTATGTTTTACTGAATGTTACCAGAATAAAAGTTGTCTAATGCTTTGAATGTTACCTCGAAAGAAAACCAAACTGACCTGATTCTTTTCATTTAACCCATTAACAGCTAGAAAAAAAAAACATTTTTTGTTCTGTAAGCTAGCAATCTCCTAAAAACTAATAAAAGAAAACTTAATATTCATTTTGTGAGTCCTTAAGAGATGTCGGACCCTTTTTCTATGGTGCAAACTCTAAAAAATATTTATTGACGTCGTAATAATGACAACACACTGGTGGGTAGCGTGTGTGGTTAGTAGGTATGCGACACACCGGTGGGTCGTTAGCTTTAGAGTGGTTAAAATTATTTTTGATAACTTTGTAATCATTGATAGTGCTTCGCCTCTTTGAGAACCATGTTCAGACTAACTAAGCTTATCCATGAATAAAGAGATAATCTGATTCTAGTTTGTAACTTATAAATTACTTTCTTTCTTGCATATTTTCTTTCTACGCAGGGAGGTGGCTAGACACTAATTCTTCTTAATTTAATCAAGATCTATTCAATTATAAACTTTTGAATTATACCTGCAGTACTCCCTGATAGTCTGTATAAAAATATGTCATCATTTAATTACAATCATGCTTTTTTTATCTCTTATTCAACCGAGTTTGACTGTTGAACATAAAATGAGTTATAAAACATATTAAATGTTAAAAGAATCTTTAGTTTTCATTGCACATTTTTAATATCTTGAAGCATAGTTTGTTTGCATTGATGGGAAAATAGACATAAAAAAACCTATGAATCACGAAAACCAATAATTTATAACAGTGACAAAAATCCGTTGTTTCGATATATTTTAGTTTATCTGAAAATATTCAATTTAAAAATCAATAATTTTGTCACTCTTATAAACATGTAATATTTACAAAAACCACTTCTTTTTTTATGTATGTTCTTTTTAAAAAATGTATATTAGATAATTTATTAAAATAGATATCACGTAAATTATGTAATAATGTGAGCACAGTATTATCTTTCATTGCTGTACTTATTCATAGATTCGACCCATTTCATCACTAAAAATACCTAGTTTATTTTTATACATAATCAATACTTTCATCACCACTTACAATCAACAAAAATCAATATACTATACTCATATGTCACTCAAAAATAGTCATTATATTCCAAAAGACTTTAAATTATTATAGTTTGAATGTACCAGACAATGGAATTTGTGTTGAATATTTTATATAATAAACACGCAATATCAGCTATTCCCATTAAATAATGTTGACATGGCTGTTGGCAGTAAGTAGTATGCCAAGTAAAATTTAAACATATATTCCTCAATAGAAAGCCCACACTATGAATAATCCCTTACTGACCAATGTCCTTATGGGGTAGTTTTGCTTTGCTGCTGTTATAGTTTAAAGGCTTCAATACGTTTAAAGTACTTGTTGGAGTCATTCATTCTCAGAGTGCATACTTCTTTGACGGTGAAGAATAAAAAATCACTTGAATTCTTTTATAATATGACTGTCCTATTCGACATGCCTCAATGCATTATAGATAATAATCAATTGATTATCAAAAACCCTTCGTACCTTTCTTCATCTTCTTATTGTGTTGTTCCTGTTGGTCGACAGCAGCACCGAGAAGTGTGAAGATTATACCAGCCTGCGAGTTGACTCCGACGGCCGTGACCAGCATCTTACCGGATCCTTCCATAACGTGCGTTCCCGAAAGCACCATCGGATCAAAGGACTCTCCTTTCTTGACATGATCTGATTCGCCAGTCAGCGAAGATTCATCAACCTAGGGGGCAGAAAATGACATATAAAAGAAACACTAACAAGCAAAAACATTTGATTTATGTCAATAATTTTTGGAAAGAAGCAATGTTTTTGAGTGAGTTGAGCATTTATTGGCAAACTTGGCAGTTCTCAACAGAATGCATTGAAACAGTTGTTATTTTACATGAAAATTAAATAGGTAACAAAAACACAAATCTTACACTTGAAAGACACGAGGTACCCAAAGCAAAAATTGTCCATGTTTTGTTAAAATCAAACAAAAAACATGTACACATATACTATAACCCTCAAAGTATATGGTATTTCTACCAATATGTAATGATAAAAATCTTACAAAATCTGACAAAAAAATACTTGAGCTCTCAATGATCCCGAACTCGATTCAATGTGCGGTGATTATATAAGGTCTAGATAATTTCCCTTGCATCCGATCACTAATTTGTGCATGTTACAGAAATCACATGTAGAAATTGAAAAATTCCATAGTAACAGACAAATACACTTGTGTAGATTTTTTCCAATTAATGGTTGGTTGAATTTTATATTAAAATGAACTTCCACAAAGTTACCGCCGAAACCATCGAAAGTATTAATGGTTGGTTAACTTGAATTATAAAAATTGGCATTTGTTTTCAAAAATTAACTAACCTACAAAATAAACTACTGTTCGTTTTTTAAGTTACTCTAAACATTGTTTACTACTAACATCGCAAAGTGGACAGTTTTTGCTATTAGACTGGTCATACCTATTTATTACTTTGCTGCAACACAATTGGTCAGCGTTTTTAAATAACATACCATGAAAGAAAGACCATCACATTTATATACTTCAATCTATAATACTTTCAAAATCAATGCGGTTTTAAAAAAGATTAACAGATTTGTAAGCTAAATACCTTAAGATCATTACTCTGAATGAGCACTCCGTCGGCAGGCAACAGATCTCCATATTTGATCTGACAGATGTCACCGACCATGATGTCTCCGACAGATATCTGCTGAACCTCACTCCGTCTTATCACTGAGAACTTGTGCTCGCCTTCTATCCGATTCTGCAGACCTCTGAAAATTATAAACAAAAACAAGTTTTAAAAAGGTCAATAAAATGTTATAAATTATTTAAATTATACAGAGCTTGTAACCGAGCAATCAACATTTTCAGATTTGATTACGGTGTTCACAGGTTTGGGTTCCAATATGCAAGTTTCATAAACTGATATTTTTATTTATTTATGTATTTGTGTTCAAAGACACTAATGTTTGTGATGCCTACCTAAACTCCCTCCCACACATCTTACCCATAGAGGGAGATTAGGTCATCAATAGTCCCATCCTAGCCCTATCCAAAAAGCTGTTTTAAAAGTACATATGTTCCACACTGGGAGTGGACATGGTTGAATTTTTAAAAAAATTATAGTTATGTATGTAATATTATAAATATAATCAATAGTCGGGTCTTGAGTTTAATTGCAAAGAATAAAATTCTTATTTATTCAGTTAAAATATGATAAACTTTAAGCAGCTGTACAAAGTAAAATACAAAGGAATATTAATTTAAACAGCTGATCGAAATAAACAGTCGACCCCCCTATAACGTAGAGATTGCATTGCGACTAAGCTATAGGAATACTACGTTATAGGAGACTAGGCATCCATGTAAAATTTGAGGTTAGGTTTTTTTCAATTTTATTTCGTGAATTGAACGAAATCGAAAATTTTTATCATTTTTGTATATTTTTCATAGAATATGTCTACCAAAGTCAAGGGACAAACAGCTGTTGACAAATATGTTATTAATGTATTGGTATGCTTAACAAGTAAGAGCCATCATCTGGTAGATGTGATGGAGAGATTATGCTGAATAACTAACCTAAATTGTCTTTCCTTAGTGTAATCATTAAACGCTGTAACTATGACAACTACGATGACTGAAATGAGAATGGCGAGACCCTCAATCCAAGCGTAGTGACCTTCCTCTTCATCTGCCAGAGCTGAAAACATAAAAGTAAAATAATTCAAAGATTGCCGGAGTGCGTATCAAATAATAAAATCTATAAACCAAAATATCATCTACCAATTTATAATTTTCCACAAGTATCCACGTCAATGCAAGTTGAAAACTATTTTTATTGAACTGAATTTTTTGTTAAGATTTCAATTTCTCTTCTGCTTATACAAAAAATGTATCCACACTATAATACCTGGTTAAAATTGTGTCGAGTGTCAATTGATTTTAAAGATCCGAAAATAGATGATTTCTTAACAACAAAGGGTGCTGTTAGGATAGGACAGTAATTTAATATCTCATTATAAAAGGAAAAGAATGAGTTAAAAAAAAATTAAGATTTCTGTACTGAATCGAAATGCAAAAGGCAGAAATAAAATTGACGAAAACTATGCAATACTCACGGTCGTCGTCTGCCGGCTGGTAAAAGGATAGACCCAATGAGACTAGGGCGGCCACCTCGAGGATGATGAGCGTGACATCTTGTAGGGCTTCCCATACTAGCGTCAGGAAGGTCTTGGGTGGCTTTGGGGGGATCGTGTTCGAGCCAAATGTCTCCCGCCTGTGCTCCGTGTCCGATTTTGAACCGCTCAAACCTGCAAACCGAAATACACATCATCAATACAAAATTGAAAAACAATAATCCTCTGCAATAAAAAAAGTATTAACCCTTTGCACTCCAGAGGTAGGTAAAAAATCTGCGGGGCTTCAGCACTTTTATTTTGTTACAAGACTGCCAACAATCATGTATATATTGTGTGAATCAAATAACTTAAACTTTACAGCAACATATTTTATGTCTCAACTCCTCTTCTGATATTATTTACACACATGCTAGGTATACACAGGGCTGGGAGGGAGAGTACTCAGAGGAGCTCGCGCGAGCCCTTTGTTAAAGTAAAAAAAAAATCAGACCAACAGCAATTGTTGTAGATAGTTTATATGTATTATAAAGCAAAAAGCTTTGTTGCCTTCAGAAATTTCTCGTAAAATACATTTAATATTTAGCAGGGTATTTTTAATTAATAATAGCATATTATATAATATTAGATTTGCTTTTACAATTATCGCGAATAATCCTATAATAGTGATAAAAGTCCACCTTTTCTCCAGATCACCGCGAATAACTCTCAGATTAACTAAGTCCCTTGTTAACATTTTGGCAGCCCACCCATGAGTATACCAAGTCCTACCATCCAAAAAATTATGTTCGATTTCCATAAAACCACTCTCTTTAAATAATAACTGTTCAGCTGTTGTTAGAAATCCATGTTCTGAATGTGAGGAATGGACAAGGATTATAATAATCAATTAATACTTAACTTTTCCGGTTCTAAGCTCAAGAAATGCGACCCCAATACCCACATTTTCTTAAATATCTATTTTAATATGGGTGATACAATGTTTATAATTAAGGTATTCTTATATCATAGTTTTTTGGACCTTTTGTAGTTTATATAAATACGATAAGATAAGAGATAAGCGCCCGCTTATCAGCGATCGTTGGTAAGATAACTAGACTGAAGCGCGCCAGTCGCGCATTGACATTGGCATTGGAACGACGTATATTTTACGCGCAACTTAAAATATGATTATTTATTAAAAAACCAAGGATTTTTATAAAAAAATGTATGCGGAATGATGCAGAGAGATATTTTAAAGCCCGTAGACTATTTATTTTTTTGAAATTCATAAGAATAAGGCCAATAATGAGGAAACCACTGGGGTCAAAAATGACCCCCATCGCCAGAGACGTATTTTTCTAGTCTCCGAGCCGCGAGAGTTAACTAATTATGTTATGATCGTAAGTATAAAAAGTTGAGCGCATTTGATGATATACAATGATAAAAAATACTGGGACAATAACATTGTAAACAAAAAAATCAAATGTCACGGCATATTGCAATCACTCTGAGAGGTGATTTTTCCCTCCCTGTGATCATTAACAAATGAATTATAGATATGCAGAGAGTGCCCGTGGAAAACAGTGATCCTACAACATTAAATATTTGAATATGAACGATTTCAAGCACATTAAATTTATTGAAGAGTTCTCCAATAAAAAGACATAATCATACAAAAAAGAAAGCCGGGAAATAACAAAACAGATAAAAGCATATTTTAGGCATTGTATTTAATTTTTTCGTCAAACATTCTTATTGTAAAAAATAAGTTGGCCGACCTATTGGATGAGAGAGTTAGTGGAACTTTAATTTCACAATGTTGAAATTTATTTAAATTACATAATCAAACGAAATAACAACTTTACTACACAATCATATTTCTAGTAATAATAAATTATTTACGTGATTTAAACGTTTTTGGAGCTGGCAAAACAGGCAACTCAAATTTGTCATCTATGAATGAAGTGAAAACTCACCAAGCATATCATATTTCTCTTCCATAAAGTAGTTTTCTAGTCTTTATAATAACTAAAAATGTGTTAGTTCAAATCAGGTTCAAATCTCTCAATAAATCACAAAGTTGGGAGAAGGGGGAAACTATTTCGAGTTTTGTATCAAATTATAAAAGGAAAGTTTGCGCAACCTGCAACAAGCAGTTCTAATAGAAAAACTTCTGTTGAGATAAACTCTATTAGGACTTCATTTGATAAATATTGAAAGAGGAAATAGTAAAAACAAGATTTAAAATGTTGCTATAGTTAAAAATCGCTAAGAAGATGATGAATTTGAATTTAAAATATCGCGATACACCAGTCTTAGTATGTACCCTTATGACAGTTTAACCCGTAACATGCCATCCTAAAAAATCACGTTCCCTGCCATGATGGCATCCCAGTTTCACTGCTTATTGACATCCTAAGTTAGAAGCAATAAAAAACATATTAAAAATGTATATATGCTAGAATACCTAAAATGATAAATACTTATTGACAATATTAAGAGAAATATTGAATGATTTAATGGCTCAACTATTTACGATTGCATCATGGGCATGGAGGTGTTAACCAACTAACTTAGCAGATCCATCAGGAATTAATAGTGTCACAAAATCATGGGCTCTGAATTTTGATAAGCTGTCGTGGAAACATGAGCAAGAATGAATCGTATTACAAATTTCGCTTAAAAGAGTATATTATCACGCAGGCAAAGGAGTATAATAACAAAAAATCGTATATTTTACAAATGTATTATAAGTTTGTATCGTGACATTTGTAGAAACACTGGCATGGCCACCAGTCGTAGACACAAAACCTAACGAAGCACACCTAGAGAAATTGAATTGAAAAATGCCCAGGTATAATAATATAATGGATATAGGATAAAAAATAATACACTTTCTTTAATGAAACACGTTCTTTGCACTGTTTTATCACGCGATATTCAAATACGAAGAATAATAAATTTAACACCGGGCGGCGGCGTAGGAACAGAAATTTCTTAGGAACACAAAATAAAATAGTTTCATAATAGAAACACACAGAAAAAATAACGTTTAGTATTAAGCCTGGGAAAAAAATAAATATGGTCAACGGATGATCAAGTTTTTTTTTAATGATGCTATATACAGTAATGGTGTCATTAAACTTTTAAAGAGGGGGGTAGCTAGCATATGCAGAGCTTCTTAAAAAAGGTTGTCATTTGAGTGTTGTTTTAAATAATATGCTATACGAATAGTCTGGTGTTAAACGTTATTTATTTTTTTCATACATAAATAAATACTTTTATATTGGCAATTAATCTTACATATATCGCTACCAGAAATCAACACTAAGATAAAATGTAAAAGTCGATTCTGCGACTGGTATACCAAAGATTTTCGAAACTAAACCTTTTAAATAAACCATTCCAAAGATATCATTTGCCACTTATATTTATTAATGATTTTAAATTGGTATGTTACAGGTGCATTTTAATTTTGTGTAATTATAATGTTATTTGTAAATCTTTTTCATTGTTAGTAGTTGCTTCCACCTTTTATTTGAATTAAACTTGTATAAATAGAACTGTTTATATATTTTTCTTATCAGTTGATAATGCTCGCGATGAACGACACCGGTCCTGATCAAATAAATTTATGTGTAAAAAGTACTAAAAATCTTTTATTATTTTTATTTTAAATAAACATTGAGATATATATAAAAAAAACTCCCGATTTAAAGGCAAAAACTGACTATTACATTTATTGATATTCTACTAGTGTTCTATATCAAAAACAGCAAAGAAATTCAATAAAACAATTAACTATTTTACAAATATGAAACAAACCTTAAAAGTTTAATTATTTTTAAACATGTTATGATATATAGTTATTGTATATTTTAGTAAAAAAATCAAGATATTTAAATTATAACAATATTAAACAGCTTTAAAAATGGTGTCCATGAAAGAATATAAAAGAGTAGAGATCACTAAAAAATTATGTATAATTGACATAATCATAAACTGAAAAGAATTCGCCTATACCGAAAGGGTTAATGTCCCTTTAATAGTCGCGGAAAAATAATAACACCATTAGCGTTATAATAAATTCAGTAAATTAACGCTGCAAAGTTAAATAATTTATCGCCTTACAAATAAAGTAATGGGACAAAACATTTGGGTGAGGGGGGGGGTTAATTAGCATAGCAAATTTAGAGCAATATCAAATTCACTTAATTATCTTTTTCATTGCGTGAAAAACAAAACCCCAGGCAAAGATTTAACGTGCGGAATAATAAAATTATTTTCGCTACGGTCCGATGTTTAGAATTATTCACGAAAAAATAAATATAATCCCGCACAGTAGCGTGCAGTTTACAAAATATGGGAAATCTATACATACATCCGTCCATTTCGCGTACACTACCAATGTTGTAGGGGCATATATTTATTACACGCTATAAAAAGGAAACCTACAAAAGCTTACATATAACGGTTACTTGACTTTGGAAAATAATCGAGACAATATATTATGTTACAAAATAGGTGCGATCTGTGGTCATGACTAGAGATCGCAATACCCGACGAATATATCTATACCGGTATTGCAAACATTAATACCGGTATAACAAAAAAAAAAGTTTGCATATTTTTATTTAACGAAGATAACACCATTCCGATGTGTATTGAGATTAACTGAGGCTACTTCACTTTTACGATACACCTAATACTTTTTTTACGCGATACATTAGTTCAAAAAAGTGGCGCATAAAAAACCTCATTTTCATATAATTTAATAAATCTGTTCCAAATCCGCGTAAAGAAGTATCAAAAATGTAGGAAAAAACGTAACGATGCCTCCAAAAAAATCGCGTAAAAAAGGATTGGGTGTGTACTTTGGAACGTTTAGAATATTACAATGTGTCTAATGGGCCCAATTATTCTCGAGCCTGTCAATATCAATCAATACAAATCTTGGGAGATAAAAAATAATTTAATTTATCGCAAACAATTTTATTGAAATGTTTTCTATACATTCGAAATTCGGCTTTGGTTCGTTTTTAAAACCGGCATTTCGGTATTTAAAAAAAAAACATTATAAATACCGGGATCCCGGTTTCAGTAATATCGGTTTTACGATATACCTAGTCATGCCGTCATCCTGAATAAAAGCAGGCTTTATTACGTTTATGCAATTGGCAATTTGGTTCAACAATGAATGTCATAAATATATTTTTGATTTAAGAAAATGACTCTTATTTTTGCAATTAGTATTCTAAATGAAAAGAAACGTAATTTGCGTGTGATTACTTTAAGTTATTTAGTATTTAAAGCGCTTATCAAAATAAAGGTGCAAATTAGAATGCGCTGCCTACCCTACCCTACCTTCAAAGTTTGTGCACGTTACCGATTCGATGGTTATATATTGCAAATGAAATTTTGGCGTTTCGGGTATTACTGCATGTCCTATTTCCGAAGGTGTAATAGTGATGCGGCATATCACGAATTCATACCCGACACGGCGAGAATTCCGAAAACCTTTTTTAATAATAACAGAATGCGTGAAATGCCTTTGAAATGGCATATTTGTGGGACAGTAGTAGTAGTACAGACAAAATATATAAGCGACGAGGGTTGTGTGGCAATTTTAAATAATAAGAAAACATATTCAGCAAAATAGTGTTTTATTATCGCCGATGCGTATTAAGGAGAATAGATAGGCAGAAGCTTATATGTAAGAAACATATCGACTGTGGAAAGGAAAAAGGACGTAACCCACAGTTTTTTCAAAACAGCTTTTTTTCGATAATCACAATGTATCAAACTTGATACACATTCTATCAAAAGGATTCAAGCTGCAAATGCCGAATTAGTATCTAAATTTAGCTTTTAAGTTTGAAAAAGATGACCTTATAACAAATTAAAACCAAGAAAAAAAGACTGAAATAAAGGTTTTTCCTACACAATTTCTTTAATTAATATTAGATTATGTCAAATAAACACCAGTTGAGAAGTCTCCGTGCACTTCAAGGTTGTGTATAATTCATAATTTGCATATGGCCCAAAATCATCAAAACACGTTTTTTGCGCCTCCTGTAAAATTTTATATGTGTGGGTTACGTCCTTTTTCTTTTCCACAGTCGATATATTGATGGAAAATACATTAATTTTATTAAATTTAATATTAATCCACCTCACTAGAATATTTAAAATGTTTCACTTGAATACACAATTCTTAATCTGTGTCCAACAGACGTTTCTCGTGGCGTAACGAACGTTATGCGTTGTTCAGTTTTGTTCTAGGATTGTTCCGGAAATAATTGACCAAGACTTGGCGGCTTGCACTTAAGTGTGCGAAAAAATGCCCTATAAAAATGTCCGTGAGTGTAAATCTACTATTTCTCCATACGACGTCGTTAATTTAGTAAACGCTAAGTAGTTTGCCCTTGTGGCTACCAAGTCGGCGTGACCTGTGGGTCCGACAGCTGGTCGGACCGACTTGATTAATTGCTCCCGTTCATTATTCATGAGATATAATATTCATTAATCTATGAATTTAAAAAGATTTGAATCCAAAGTATTACTCCATAAATCAAATATGAGAACAGCTGTAAATACGGCTAATATATTAATTAACATACTATCAAAAAACGCTGTGAAGTGCACTTTACGAATTGCATTATTGATACCCTCGTCGCGTACTAAACTAGCATAGTCGGTATTCAAAAGGTGTGCGGTTTAGAGTCGACGGTCCCCGAGCACGTGATCGGAATAAGCGATGCCTATTGGTCCAACGGTCGTTCAATAATGACGTTCGACAGATTAAAACCCGACAACGTTATTGACAGATTAGCCAATATCACTACTCATTTAATGAATTCGACGTGACCTACGCCACTAAATTTATTACGATAAAGTACCTAAGCGGAGACAATAAAATTAAGTTTGATTGTTTTGATTTTAGAAAGAAGTGACAACAATGTGCGTGCTAACAAACTAACGACAATGATAGTTTAATCATTTTTAATATTAAAGGAAGCTGCGGGCAAACTATAACAACGTGTAATTAGGTGCAAGTCATAGGCGGTGATGATTTTGGAATTAACCGGAACGCGATAGGCTTCAAACCATTACAGGATTACGAAAGTAAACCGAAGGCATTTTCTCCATATTTGTATGTTCAGTTTATCATAAAAATATTATTTTTAATCAATAATTGTACAACAATATGTGAATTTATTTACGCAGAAAGAGATATCAAACAACACAATGTTGATACAAACTTTAAATTTGAGCTCAACTGTCAGGATTTTGTCTGACCAAAGAAGTCAAAGTTTTATAAAGCAAATGGTTCATTATGTCACATACTTATTCAAAACTGCACGATATTGCCTTTTTGCGTATGTAGATAGATTTCAACATGGGTTAATCAAAACTATCGAAGACATATTAAGTTTATCGATTGACTTGGCATTTACTTGGTAGAACTCCATTGTAATAGGATAAAAATAGCAACGTATTTTGTTCTACAGATTTATACTTATTAGTTAATAGCTATTTCGGCTTTCGCCATCGTCAGAACTACGATTAAATTTACATTTAGCATTTATGCATATAAAACATTTTATTCGGTTAAATAAGTAAAAATGGCGCCCCCAATTATTTTAATTACGCCAATGGAAACAACATTAGTAAAGTAACTTCACAATCAATACCGGTGTTGGTCTTATGTGATAAAATATTGTAAATTTATAGTAAAAAAATATTCCCATTGCAATAAATTATCAAATTCGTTACCGGAATGATCCAGTAAATAAAACGAAATGATCAATACATATTATTTTGAGATGACACTATGTTCATATCACAGTGAGGGTTCCATCCAAAAATGAAACCTGTAACGATTTCCAAACGTCGGGTGAAAAGCTACCGATCGAAACACGGTACCATCGCAAAATATATTAATATTTCTGAATACATAATTTATAATATAAGCCTTGAAAGTCTCAAAACGTTCCTAGAAAAAGATTTGAAATTTCCACGATCGTTAGTCAGATTTTTAAAATGATATCGCAAGACAAAAATACACCGAACAATATTCCTATTTTTGGCACAAATAAAATAAAAGAAGACTGCATTGGACTAACATTTTTTTTATATATCCACACAGCGATAAGAAACCCAAAAAAAATGAGAATACTACGAGAAAGATTCCAGATAATAATAACATATTGAACTGTGCAAAAAAGAAATAAATTAGATCAAAAAAGGCACAGGTCTCAATCTGATAATAAATCTAATAGTCCAAATGGGAAAACCGAGGTTCAAACACCTCTACCGTCGTTCTACGTCGCAGGCCGTATATTGGAAAAATATACTGGATACTTCAGACATAAAATATGGTACTTGTGTATGTGTCCGATCTAAAACGAATTTAGATGCCGTCACTCATCCGAAATTATAATATTACTAATGCGACAGCTATTAAATTATTAATTATTATAAGTCCATAAATGGTGATAGCCATTTTTGGTAGCTGTTTTCATATCTACATATTTTAGTATTAGACTTCAATGTAACGGCAAAAAAAGATTATCTAACGGTGTGTTATCACCGAATAGGATATTACAGTTCCGCGATTCTTGCGCACAAGAATCTCTCAAACACGAATTATATGTACACCTAGCCTTCTTTATGTACATAGAAAACTCTAGAAACAGAATATTTCGTACAATTCTGCTTTAAAAATATTTGTAAATGTTACTATTTTTTTTCACGCCATGTTCACTCTCAATATGGAGCACGATGTTCAGAAGAATAGCAGAAGATTTTCAAAGAAAACTGATTGTAAATAAACCTCTCTTCTCCGTCGATATTAAAACTAGAAGGATAGGACTAAGAGAGGGAATTAAGACATTCATACCCTCGAACACAAATACGTAAATCGATTAAAACATACTAGAAACTAGAGATTCGAACCCGTGAACAGAGCAAACGAAAAAAGCACAATGGGCACTCGGTTACTGGTCCAATATATATATTACTGTTCTATGTATTGTCGACAAGATTGATAAAGGGAACATTTTTTTAATTTCATTTAAATTATGACTATTTATTCTGACCGATATATTATGACCATTAAATATAAATTCTGACCGGAAAAATACGAGCCATTGATAAATTCACTAGCAACTATGTTATGTATGTACGTGATTTGAAAATGACATTCTATAAACAAAGTACGTGCAACGAGTATAAAAAAAAATAGCAATAATTATACCGTGCGAGCGGGAAAGATTTCGGTCGCTATGAAAAGGGTAGCTCTAGGTCTGTTAATGGTCGTAAAAAGTGGTAGAATGTCGGGCATACAAGTATGACTGGTAGTACATCCGCGTATTCACTGCGGAGACGATAAATCATCGAACCTGAGACCCTCTGCCCTCGGGGGGCCGGGGCGCAACACAAATATTTATAAATAATTCAAGAGCCGGGGCGGGATATAAAAACAAGCGATCGAGAGGGTTGCGAGAGAAAAGAAAAATGAAAGAAAATTCGTTTGTTTTTAATTCCGTTTTTATGTGGCGGTCGTATTCAGAGTTATACTGGCATTATAAAGAGATCGCATAAAAGTTAAAAGGGATTGCTCTCCGAAACTTTAACACGATCTCGTCCTAAATAAACCGTGCCACAGCCAGCGTTTTGAATATTTCACACATAAATGAGCATAGGAATCCATAAAAGGAATACGTTATCGTAGAATTAAGTATATTTTTTCGACGATCGGTTAGTCAATGTAAATTTACGATGGATTCGGCGGTAACTTTGTGAAAGTTCATTTTAATATAAAATAAAAATAACTTAGATTATTCCACGTATTGTGTTACAAAATGTGACACGTGTTTCGCCTGTTTCAGAGGCATCCTCAGACAACTACTTTCGCAAATGTTTGCTTAAGTACGAATTTACTTAATTCGTACTTGTACTTGATTCGTACTTAATTAAGCAAACATTTGCGAAAGTAGTTGTCTGAGAATGCCTCTGAAAGAGACGAAACACGTGTCACATTTTGTAACACAATATGTGGAATAATCTAAGTTATTTTTATTTTATATTAATGTAAATTTATTTCTAATGAAATTTAAAAAATGGTTAAATTATGTAACACCATTGTAATGTAATAATGCTTGTTTAGCTTGTTTATGAAGAATCATTAGAAACAATAAACAATCATTGTATTTTTTAAAAAAATTAAATACACGAATAATTCAGGTTGATTAATTAATAGACATCTGAGATTTCAAAAATCAACAAGGAATCAATCTAAAGCTTTGTAGACTAACGGCTTTACAAATTAAATGTCATGAATATTTAGTATACATATATTCAAAATGCTACGCCATGGCATTCTGACAATATATACATGTGAAGATATGCGAACGACGAGGAAGGAATCTTAGAGTCACCAAGTTCTATCAATTCAGTCCGTTTAAGGAACAGGCATTGTCAGTCAAGAAGGAGAAGGATGTCAGAAGATGGTGATGAAATATCTAACACGGAATCCTACTGTTATTCTATAGGCAGTTTAAAAAAATAAAAGATGGACCAATAATGAACAACGCAGACTATCAAGTGTCCCAAGTACTCGTAACGTTATGGATCAGAAATCATAGTTAAAAAGCGAACTGTCAAGAAGATCTTCCAATCATGGCCATGCAGACCAGTGTACCTAGCAACGATATTTCTTCGATATATTATATCGTGTACATTTTTTTGTTTCATGTCCTAAGCAGTAGGCATTTGAATTGAGCCAGTTGAAAGTGGCGTGTGACGTCTTCAAGTTGAATAAAAATTAGTTGTGCAGTTGTTTACCTTCGTTGGGCGAGGTGTACAGCTTCTTGCAGAGCTCTTGGGTGCCGCCCAGGTTGTTGAGCTTCTGTATACCCTCCGCGCCCCGGTGCTCCATCACCTCGCGCAGCTGCTTGAGCGATACGCCATACTGCGCCGGTCGACCGTCTATCGTCGCCATCGCGCCCGCGATCTGCAAACAACAAAAAAGCACTTGAAATAAACATTGAAACATTCGAATAGTATGGTATTACAACAACAGTACTGGAAAGTGGAAGGTAGCGAGTCGTACAGTGGTCCTTGTCAGCAAACGTATTGTAAAATATGATAATTACTACAAAAACAACATGTGAACAATGGTGAAAGAGCATTTGCAAGTATAATATGCAGGGCTGTGGAGTCGCGGGAAAAAAGACGACTCCGACTCCAGCTTTAAAATAGTTAACGACTCCGAGGAAATTTTTCGATAATTTCATTTTAACTTATATATATATAATATGTATACCATCAGATCATCTTTAGTCAGCCAAACATGAAATGTTAACACTTTTGACTATTTTGCTTAAATACGCATCATTAAATATATTTTTCGAAAAAAAATCTAGCCGCTCATTTTTCATGACTCCGACTCAGACTCCACAGCCCTGATAATATCAATATACAAGATACTTTTTTATACCATGTAAAGCGTATTTTGACTGATCAAAATTCATATATTTTTTTACTATGGATTAGATTTTTTTTGTAGGTTGAGAATACAAGTAACAACAGCAAAGGTGCGAGATATTTTTAATAATATATCACAAACACCCAACCCGAGATTTTGATTGAATACCAATAAATGTTATAAGAACTTTGCCAAGGTCTGAAACAAGATCCATGCAATCGCTAGAGTGAAGCTTTTACTACTTGGCAGAGTTGACAGAGTTTGAAATTGTTATCACTGTCTTAGGACTTACAATGTATAAAAACACGAAACGCTTTTGTTACTAGAGTAAGTATCATTTTTTAGAATTTTAGGCCAAAGGTTTTAGTCGTAATTTCGATGACGATGGCAAGAATTAAACATTTCAATTAAAAGTATACATTTCGACCCGTGAAAACGTACCATTAAAACGGCACATAACACAATCAATAGAAACACGCCAATATCGATCGGCGGCAGCCAAAGACCCTGACGGCGCGTTACGAAAATTAAAATATATTTATTTCGCTCGGAAAACCAACCGGCGAATTTTTCGACAAATATTTTTTTTTCTTATTCCGGTGTGTTACTACTACAACACCCGATGCGGACGAACATGCCGGCCGACATTGTGATCCCATATAATGAATTCCCCACGTCACTAATACTACTTTCAAAATAAAAAAAATAATCGTTTCTTTTGACGAAATTAATTATCATTATTTTGTTGTCACAACAAAAATAACTATCAAAACAAATTCTGGAGAAATACTGGAAAAATGAGATAAGTACGGTGGTGTGTTTGAGTGTCTTTTGAGTAACGTCAAAACCGGATATATTTGCACGAGAAAATGCGAGGCCCAGAGAAATTTTATTAGGTCCTTCAAATTCACCATTCAAAACTAGAGGAAAGAAATAATCCATATTTGATAGGTTTTTACATTAGGTAAAAACATGTCACTCAACCTTTGGATGGTAAAGAAAGAATGATGGAGGTTTTAAAGATTGTCTCTTCAGTATTGGATTAGGGACGGATGGGGTGCTAGGAACCTCTACTTCATTGTATGCGGTAGATGCGTTTCACTGGATATCGCATTGAAAAAATCGTATACAAGAGAATTAACATACACAGAAAATAAAAATAATAAAAGATTTTTAGTACTTTTTCCACATAAATTTATTTGATCATGACCGGTTTCGCTCATAGCGAGCATTGTCAACTGATCATCTATCATTATCAATTAAAATGTAATTTGTAAATCATTTTCATTGTAAGTAGTTGCTTACACCTTTTATTTCAATTTAACTTGTATTAATAGCACTGTTTATATATTTTTCTTATCAGTTGATAATACTCGCGATGAACGAAACCGGTCCTGATCAAATAAATTTATGTGGAAAAAGTACTAAAATTTTTTGATTATTTTTATTATAATGCCATTCCACCAAGTATTGACAGTGAACACCTTAAAAGTGATACACAGAAAAATTAAGACGCATAAGCAGTGTGATAAAATATACCCAGAATTGCATAAAAAATAAATTAAAATTTACTACATTTTTTAAAAATCCATGCCTGCTATAACGTGCCACGTAATGCATATGTCCTTCTAATGGAGGTATCTCGACAGAAGTTTTTCCGCGAAAACTGATGGTTACTCAGTTCCTCAACCTCTTTTTTCGAAGAGAGTTGGGGTACAAAGGATAATGCGAGAACATGACTAGTAGTTAGCTAACCTCTCTCGCTGTGTCCCGTTATTTCAGGATTGGAATGGTAGGGGGATTTTTTAGACATTAAACAAACATTCATGCCTTCGAACAAACATCGATAAATCTGATTGAAAAAATACTATTCGTACTGAGACTCAAACCAGTGAGATCCGTCACCGTTGACCACTGCGCCACTAACCCAATATACACCCTAAAAAGTGACTTCCAAAATCTTTAATAATTTTATTTAAAAATAACTTTTTTTAATTTTAACTCTCGCGGCTCGGAGACTAGAAAAATACTTATCCGATGGAGGTCGTTTAGGGACCCCAGTGGTTTCCTCATTATTGGCCTTATTCTTATGAATTTCAAAAAAAAAATAGTCTAAGGGCTTTAAAATATCTCTCTGCATCATTCCTCATACGTTTTTTTTTTATAAAAATCCGTATTTTTTTAATAAATAATCATATTTTAAGTTGCGCGTAAAAAAGACGTCATCCCAGCACACATATGAAATTGCAACTGACGAGTTTAGCCCAGCTATCTTACGAACGATCGCTTATCGCGGGCGCTTATCGTGTTATCGTGTTATAAACTACAAAAAGTCCAAAAAACTATGATATAAGAAAACCTTAATTATAAACATTGTATCACCCATATTAAAATAGATATTTAAGAAAATGTGGGTATTGGGGTCGCATTTCTTGAGCTTAGAATCGGAAAAGTTAACATTATACACATTAACATAAGGCACGACTTGATTCTTAATTTGCTATATAATTTAATCACGTTTCACTGTAACGTTCCTGTGTTTCCTACCTCCGAATACTTCTGCATGCAAGGTTAAAAAAAAAAATGTATTCCTGATAAACATAAATACGCGAAATAATTCTTCCATTTATGTGGCCGCATTGAAACGTTCTCCAAAAGTAGAAGTGGTTATTTTGTCAAGGGCACAAAGCACGCGACTGATGTACCTACATGAAAAAATACATATTAATTTATTGAATTTACCGGGCGTGATACTATTACGAACATTAAAAAAAGTTACGCGACACCTATAATTTGTAACCTCATTTTATTTGCCGGGTGTCAGTGGAAAGATTGATTTTTAATTAACAACCGTTTCCGTATGCTTAACAATTTATATTTATCGAACGTCGATCGATTAGTCGACAGCCATATTTGATATTTACTATCATCAATTGCCATTAAGCAACCGTATGCAGTCTTTACGATTCGGTGCATATACCGACGTGCAATAGCCATTGTTCAATCAAACCTGACCAAAGACTCGTAGTACAATAAAAGTTGTAAGAGCGCCTAATGGGTTAATCGTGCGAAATTTGTATATGCATTTGAAAAGAACGTTCAGGAAACGAATTAAACCGAAAACAATTCGTGTATATGTATACATATTTAGTGAAAATCTAAAAATGAATAAATCAGAAACATTTGGCATGTTTAACTTCAACAGTTAAATCAACGATATGCTCCAGTTAAGAAGCGAAGGATGATGGCAGAAATATCTTTATATTGGTTCCTAGCAAGACATATTTTCCTGAGAACCTTAAAGTATGTAGGCTTCACCTAGCAGTATATAGAAAAGATTAAGCCTGTTTTCCGATGTAGCTTACCATTGTTAAATGTGTAGCGAAAAGTAAAGAAGTATGAAAAAAAAACTAATAATATCAAACACGAAACATTCACGAAAGTGAAAAAATCTCATATTTGTTATCGTTCCGGGAAACACTTTAGTCAATTTATTAAATGTATTTCTATATTTTGCAATATAAATTAGTATGTTACTGTGGACGAGAGGATGTATTGTGTATTTCTTCTAAGCCAGTATATATGTACATATATCTGAGTTAATATAAAGTTTTGATGAGAGCATATTTGAGGATCTCAATTTCAAAACCTTCCTAAAACCATTTTTTTTTTTTTTAAGTTTAGTGCCAACTTGTTTTCTATTTCAATATCTACACAATCAATAAATTTCCGATTACAAAACCTCTCTAAATACAAAGAAAACGCATTTTAAAAAACGTGCTTAGTCTCAAAACCTACTCAAATCCAAAAAGCCCACAGCAGTTTTTTGCACTTTGCCAACAATTTTGGTTGTTGGAGTTAGGTAGGTTTTGAAACTAAGACGGTCAATTTAAAATACCTATCAACCATATAAAAAATAATATTTTTAAGACTAAATTTAGATATTTTTTTCTCTTTCAAAACTTTTTAGCGATATTTAGTTTGGAATGCCAAAAATAGTATGTTGGCATTACGTGAAATATTATAATTTAAGAAATCGAACAACTCTCGTTCGAAAAAACATAGCTTTTGACTATTTATTTTTGAATACGTTTAAGTAACTTTTAGTTAAGGGTAACTATGTTTATAGACTGCTCAAAAAACACGGCCAAATAAATTAATTGTCCGGGGATCGAAACAGTCGTGTCCCAGAAACCAGGGCTTAAGTCATTTAGATATTGGGTCGATGCGATGTAGCCATAAATTAGAAGGACACGATGCGAAACCGTCGTAGGGCTCTATCGGCCATCTCGCAAGGAGACGTCCCCTAATCCTCGGGGAACCATTTTATAGGCGACCCTGCATGTGTATACTGTAAACCAGTGATATCTATAAGAACTACCGAACCCTTATTTCGTTTCAATGCTGGAGGAATCAATGACATTTCGGGAAAAGCTTGAACAGAAAAAACAAGTCACATTCTCTGCGAAATCGACAATTTTAAATTACGAATGACAGAATATTTATATTTTGTTTTTTGAATCATGACTTTAAAAAAAATGCATATCACACAAAGAAAGCGTTCAATTAATTATCTGAGAGTACATATCTTAAAATGAAAGCATGAAAATCATTCATTTTCGGTTATTCAATTTCGATAGTAAAAAGTGTTTTCGTACAAAGACAACATATTTTAAAGTTTCATGTTGATATTTCAAAATCGGTATTGATTTTGTTTCTCTCCACTATGAAAAAGTAAGCAAATTCAACATTTAGCCAAGGAGGCTATCCAAATAAAATAATCGCACTTTCGATCATTCAATTCATGTTTTAAGGTGAATGAATATAATTTAGGACGAGTCGTTCGAGACAAACCATGAAGATATGTAACATACACAATTTGAAAGATTCAAAAAATAAAGAGAATATTTTGACTACAACAGATTCAGAAACTAGATGAAAGAGAGAGCCTAGAACCGTTCGACTATCATCTGTATGTAAAAAACTAGATATTAGTACAACCGAGACTTAAGAATTCTAATGTTTTGTGTTTTTTTACAGTGAAAACCAGTATTGACCTAATAAGATCAACCAAAATATGGTATTTTTTCATTGTGAAATTACTAAATTCAGTGAATTAGAATTCTACAAATTAAATACCAATTCAATCAAAAAAATATTGTCGTTATAAATAGAAAATCTGGTTTTGAGTTGTCAGTGTATCATAACTTGTATTGTATATATGCACTTAGTCAACATCGCATACAATTTTATAATTACTTTTTCTTTAGTTTGATGAGTTCATGTTTTATTATTTTTAGATCTTAAAATTTTTGATTGTTTATTTTATTATTTATTGAAGAGTAGGAAACGATTTGAAAACTGTGTTAAAAAAATCGTTTCACCGAGTCAACATGTTTCTCGTAGCATTGGCAAATCATAATAATGTGAAAATAATATGTAGCTTCGACGCTATATCGGATGCTATCAAACGTGTGGAAAACTGTCGTTGGCATCAAAATATCGATGAAAACGATTTCGTTTGATGTATATGTATTGTAGAAAGTATTTAGAAAAAATGTGCTTCGTTTTAACCAGCATATCCGTAAAACCGCTTTTCACAGTAAACTATGTTTTGAATTACGGCGGTCGCTAACCGGTGGTCTGCAAGAAAATTTTGATGGCCCGTAAAGTTTTTGCAGTAACGTGTAGTTGGAGCAAAGAAAACGCGGCAGAAAATATTACGCCAATGAATTTGTCAAAATTATATGATTTGTAATATCATTTTATAATAATTGTAAAAAAAAACGTAGCTTTATGATAATTATTTTATGAATGTTTTGGAAAAAAATATATTAGTTGTCCGCGAGATTCAAAATGATAAATTAAGAGGTCCGTGAAGTTCGAAAAGTTGGCGACCACGACTTTGCTAAATTGGGAAGCAAGAGCATGTGCGATTAATTATATAAAAAATAGTCATTATAATTATCATCATTAGAATCAAGGTATCAAAAAACTGCTATTTTTACCCCATTAAGAATGATCTTCGAACATGCTCCATAATAGCTATTTCGGCATTACGCCATTGACGATCGATATATGTATGTCGTAATACAGAAATATTAATCGACAATAAAGACGTGAACTCAATACTTTGCAGTATCCTTTTACCTTAAAAATATTTTTAAAAAATCAGGCGTATAGGTCGGAGTTCGGAGTCGGGAAGATATTACGACTACACATTTTATAAAAAATATTTAATGGTGTGTATTCAAACCACTTAAGTCCATAGTGATGCCACTGCATGCTAAGCTGACTAAAAATGATCTGATGGTATACATGTATAGAAGTTAAACGGAAATGATTTTAAAAATCAATTCAGAGTCGAGGTTTTAAATTTAAAATCGGAGTCGACTCCACAGCCCTGAAGCAACACGTAAATAATAATAATAAAAAAAACATTTTCTTTAGCGTTAAACCTGCTTCTATTTTATTCTGAACTAGCCGATTTATTGAAACGCAATTCCGTGAAAAGATTGAAAAGTCCGATGAAATAGTATCTTTTAACATGACCATGTGAAATGTAAATACGTAGAAAGGGGGCAATTTTATGCGATTTTAGTTAGTGGTCTCTCCCCTGAGACCCACACTGAAAGAAAGGAGGCTTGAAAGGTGAGTCACGTTTGCACATTGGTTTTCCTGCCAACTCATGACTATTTCAAACATTCTCTT
Source organism: Himalopsyche anomala (assembly GCA_031772345.1). Taxonomy (NCBI): domain Eukaryota; kingdom Metazoa; phylum Arthropoda; class Insecta; order Trichoptera; family Rhyacophilidae; genus Himalopsyche; species Himalopsyche anomala. The sequence continues at coordinate 34,824,202 of CM062823.1, forward strand.
TTAATGCATTGAAACACATGGTGGTTTGGGATATAAAAATGTACTTTTCATGTGTATCTGTATCGACGGTAAGGTTTAAAATGTGTTTTTTTTTTTTACATTTTGAAACAATAAATTTTATGCGAATCTACTTCCGGTCATCTTTATTATAATCACCATAAAGTTTCAAAATCGTTATACACACAATTGTGAATGAAAATCAAAATAATAACCAATCGTTTAGAAACTGTTATCTAGAATTATACAAGTACTACCTTAAGATGTTTCATTTTAAAAGGAACATTTGTTTGTACTTGTTACACGTCATTTTATTAAATAAATATTCTGGAATTAGTACAAAGGTGAATTTTTTTTTTAAATAAAATAAGTATTTTTTAACATTTGATACATACAGTAATTATCCCACCTTTTTTTAAGTTGCTTCTTAAAGTGGCGAAACACGTGTTACAATGTGTTAAGCAACCTGTGAAATATCTATAAATAATATAAACACTTGTACTATGCCGCATATATTTTTCTTTGTTTTAAAAAAACTTTTAAGCAAATCGCTTCGTCACATGTGTATAATAATCAAAAAAAAAATACATTTACTGTAGCAGAATAAAACTATGTGTTTCAAGAAAACGGTGAACAAATCTTGGATCCAAAATAAAATAGATATGTACATTTGTTTTTGTCTGCAATAAAATCAGAAGAACCATAAAACTCACAGTCAGAATATTAGCTCTGCCGTAAATGTAACAAGAACAAAAACGCTACAGATATTTTTCTCGGCTCATGTCGGATGTATCGATTTCAGACAAGACTGACAAGAGGATACGACTTCAAGACGACGGATACCATACCATGTCGCCAAAATAATATCGCATTTCAAAGAAAATTTAAGCATATGACACACGAGTCTAAAGAATAAATCACAGAGCCTTCAATATCATCATAGTGAAGATTAACAATTATCTGATGTACAAAGTAACAACTCTTAAATTAATCGGAACGCGAAGTTCAGTTTCACACACACCGATACCTGCACATCTGGCGGACGAAGCGTGTCAAATTTTCGATTCAGAATGTTTGATTAGTAAAATGGGTATAACAATGTAGCTATTGCATAATTATTGTCAAACATCCTACTAATCATATAAAAAAATATGTACATAAACACAGAATGCACGCGAGCGAATCTTTTGTACAAAAAATTTCGACCGCACACAATTTCCACTAGCATAAAAACCAACGATGATGATTATCTTTGACGCCATCATAAAGTTACATTAAAAGGCATCATTTTAGAAATATAAATTACACTGTAATTTACAATCCAACTGAACAATTGCTGCATGACGTAGATTTTACGTAGTTAACAAAAAACTTCATGATAAATCTAATAACATATATACAACGAGTTATTTCAAATAAATACATTTGAAATTGTATTTAAATTGTGTGGTATTTTAGCCTATTTTGAAATAATTTTATGAATCTGGCCTTTAATAAATAGGCGTCTTCTAGTCAATCAAAGTAGCTTTACAATGACTTAAATTTGTATAAGACTTTTATAAATATCGAGTGCTTGCCTGACATCCAGCATTTCCAGAATACTTGCTAGAATGGCGATGACGTGCGATCGATAATATTTGTGCAAGAAAAACGTTTTTTTAATGCAGTTCAGCCGTTGAAAAAGACCACGATGATTTGAAAGGCAGTACACAATAAAACTCTAATGGGTAGAAAAAAGCTGCCGTAACACAAGACACAAACGATAAGCCTTATTTTTTTGCAAAACAAATGCCAATCTACGTCAGTAAACTCCATCTATAAGCAATAATTACATTTTTTACAATAGAATAGCAAAAAATACATCCTATCAGATAATTAAAAATAAAAATTTCTCAGAAACAGTTAAATAGTTTTATAATGATCCACGATAATAAAATAAGAATACTTTGATAATGTTTAGTTAGCACGTCACTAAAATATATTTTTTTCTACGAAATATATGTTAATTCAATTTCTGTCAAATACAAAAAAAAGTCAGTGCAGTGAACTCAAGAGTCGAGGAGATGCGGTGTTTTATGTGATGGTGGAGTCGGAGTTGTAACAATGTACATAAATTTGTTTCCTTGTTTTTTTTTTTTTAATTATATCAAAATGTTCCATTAAAAAACGAGTTAATTCAATATCTACTAAAAAAATATTCTATCTTAGATATATGTTGCCATCACTTACATTTTGGTAATTATGCGGGCCTACGAAACAGAGATCAATAAAGAAGGACTGTTTGATTCTTACCAAGAATTTCACAAACCGAGTTCCGATAGTGACTCGAACGCAAGAGGATAATTTTCTGCCAGAAGGTTGCGTGCACAGTATACAATACATTTAGATATGATAGAAATTATATTTATGATATTGTTCTATAACAAAAACGTGGTTATTTTTAACATTTATATATGTAGTTATATAGTTCAAAAATATATTGTTGATGAATTACACAATAAAACAAAGTAGTTCCGCCAATTCGTAGACATAGTGAGACATTCTTATTATACGAAGCAAATGGGGTGAGGAAAATTTAAAAAAGGACAACTACATATATATTTTTTTAAATCCATGTCCGCTCCCAATGCGGAACATATGGCTTTCTAATGGAGGTATCTTAACAGAAGTTTTTTCTAAAGTTCTTTAGTAGGGACTGAAGGATGAGGCTAGGACAGGACTAGTGGTTAGCTAACCGCTCTCGTTGAGCCCAATAATAATTGACAATATTTAGACATCACAAACGCCCATGCCTTCGAAGAGTAATCTAAAAATACTGTTCGTACTGGGACTCGAACCCGTGAGATCCGGCACGGAAGCTCTCAACGCTAACCGCTGCGCCATAGGACCCGGCCTGAGATGCATATTCCGATTGTTATTTATGAAAAAGGTTATAACAAAAAAGATAGCCAATGGTCATTGGTCATATCTCGTAGCGGCGAATAGAACCAACAACCTGCAGTGGCGTCGGCATTCGTTCATTGATATAAATAAAGTGTGTGTCTGTATAAATTTATGTGCGGAATGATGCAACTAGCGTAATTAATTATGCCGTTCACGCGCGTCCCGTTTCCTATTATGTAAAACAGACAAATCGGTAAATTGTTCATTGCAATTTGCTAGTATTTATTATATACGGCGTGTATGCAATACATGTATGTAAACAAAAAGAGTTGTATGATCGATGTTATCAACGACATCGAATTATCCAATTCAACTTCACACGCACTACAAAAAGGTAACAATTACATAAAAATAATAAGAACGTGCGAAATTTAATTATCAAATATTTATATTCCAATATCGCCGAACTAATCTAAAATCTAAGAACATTAAAGAAAGGATATATTTAAGTTCATTTAAGATTTCGACTGAAGGTGCTTGGTGGAGTTTCAATATCCTCAAAATAGTCAAGCTTATCAAAAAGCTGAATATGGGCTTAAACGAACTTAAATATTAAATTTCAATCGTTCAAAGAATGCACATTCACGCACGTTTTGTCACTAACGACTCGGGTTGAACACCGACAGTTCATCCGTGCGCTTGAACGCCTGAAGATGCCGGAAGGCGAAATCCAGGACGTTAGTGACGAAACTTGTGTGAATGTACATAATTTGAACGATTCAAATTTAATATTTATGTTCGTTTAAGCCCATATTCAGCTTTTTGATAAGATTGACTATTTTGGAGAGTTCAAAACAGAACAAATATTTTTCTCGAAAAGGAAGCTACTTTTATCAGGCGAGATTAACACAGAGTAGAACTATTATATTATTATAAAAAAACACAAAATCATCATTAAGTTATTTACTTTAGTAATGTAGAGTTTCACTTTGTTTAAAAATTTCCCAAATTTTAATTGGGTTTATAATTGACATCATTTGCCACTTATATTTATTAGTCTTTGATGATTTTTTAATTGTATGTTATAGGTGTTAAGCATTTTAATTTTGTGTAATTATAATGTAATTTGTAAATCCTTTTCATTGTTAATAGTTGCTTACACCTTTTATTTCAATTTCATTTGTATAAATGCACTGTTTATATATGTTTCTATCAGTTGATAATGCTCGCGATGAGCGAAACCGGTCCTGATCAAAAAAAATATGTGGAAAAGGTACTAAAAATGTTTTATTATTTTTATTATGTAGCCATTCCACCAAGTATTGGCAGTGAACACCTTAAAAGTGATATTATATTATTATTGGGTCAGTCTACTGATCATATAGAAAACATTATACTTAACAATTTAATTTATAAAATGAACTCCCACAAAATTACCGCTGAGTATGTACATCGGACATCAGGGTTGTGAATGCAGACTCCTTTTTTTGGTAAATTAAAATACAAAAAGCTGTAGCTTCATTTGTAAATGACGGAGTGGGAGTGGCAGTATTTTTAAGGACTCCACACCCTGCTTTGCTGGTTTCTATCGAAAATTTGCTGAACTGAATTAGCGTTTTTTGTAAAGCATTACTTTATTAACTTTTATTATTGCTACGATAATTAATTTATCATATAAAAGAGTAAAAAAACAGACGATCAGAACTGATCAATTTTTTTCTTTAAGTTAAATTCGTTAGTGTAATTAATATGTAAGATTAATGTTGTATGAAAGATTTTAAAACTATAAGTGATTTCTCTCGCCTGACTTTTACATTCCTTATTAAAACATTAATTTGCCAACGGATCAGTAAGCACTTTCTCTAAATAAGCTCTTTAAAACAGGGCTATACTATCTAATCACCATTCGCGAAATGAGGTATTTTATCGAATCAATACTGCAACGATTCAAAGCAGAATAGATACGCTAATATGTATACTGTTGCGAACATCTGTTGGATGACGCAAATGTACGTGAGTTGACGTGGCACGGAGATTGGCGAAGGTGCGGGCGATGCATCCGACATAATAGAAGATATCAGCTGCAATAGCCTCCGATAATCGATTGACTATGTAAGCAACTTAACCAGGATATTAATATTGTAAATTAGTCTATTCTGGTCCAGTAGTCGAATGGCAGAATACACCATATGCCGATTTCAAGAATGGAATGAAAATGGGATTTTGATTTAGTTTAGCAATCAAAACGCAATATTCAAGTATTGTTTACCATGGAAGGGTGTACAAAAATATTCATACACTGCTTAATAACGGTATTAAACATTTAAATGCAAATGGGGTATTTTGCCTTCAAAATGTATAAAATAAATATATATAAACACAATATTTTAATTATAATAGGGTAAAAATAGCAACGTATTTAGTTCTACAGTTTTTATATTTATTAGTTAATAGCTATTTCGGCTTTCGCCTGACTTAGTTCTGACGATGGAGTTTATAATGGAGTTCTACCAAGTAAATGTCAAGTCAATAAATAAACAATATTTTATGCTTTAAAGAGCTGTCCCGGCAACCGATGGCTCGCGAGCCTGAAGAAATTTGCTATTCTAGAAACTTGGTTATTATGATTTTAAACAGCGTTAGGGCAACTTCAGAAGTTTTAAAAATATCGTCAATAAAAAAAAGTTTTTTAGTCAAATTAACAGCAAATGCATTCTTATCTATCACATACAATGCGATAGCTTAATACTTAAATCTTAAAATATAGCCATGAAACATTTTGAAGTGGTTTGTTATTGCTTGGATTCAACTATTAAACTGGAATGCACCGACTACTAATAAAATTGTTTTATTATTTTTATTATAATGCCATTCCACCACGTATTGACAGTGAGCACTGACTACTGTTTGACAAATAGAAAAATGTATTTTAAAACTATTGTAGAAAAAAATGCAGATGGGCCCTTCTGCCATCCGAAAAACCAAGATATCACGAAATCTACTCAATTACGAAAAATCTGTTTTAAATAACGTCCATGGTTTCGAACCGGAACTGAACCAAAAACAAAAAATTGTAAAAACTCTCGTTATCTGAATGCAGGAACCGAACCGAAAAATAAATTATCGCTTTTTTCGTCATGCAAGTTCCGTGAAATTTTCTAAATAATGATAGAAAATAAATTTTAAATACAAATAAAAATATTCACTCGGAGCTGACCCACGAACAGAAAACAGGAAAAACCGTTATTTATTTCCGGAAAAAAAGATAACGGTTCGGAGCCCTAGTTACGTCTACCATGTTACACGTAACACCAAAATCGTTCACTTCACGATATACTAACAAGGAGATTGATACGCGATTGGATCGTGACACACAACGTGCACCACAAACATATCTATATCGATGAGCTGGATCATTTGTTTTACGGTTTTCACCTTGAAGTGAGGAGAACAATAGTTATTTGGCAGTGATATCGTAATTGGATGGTCTCGACCAAAAAAGAGCCCAACATTTAAAAAAGTCTAGATACTAAAACATAAGTGATAGCTTTAAAATAAAAGATGTTTTGATCAAGTAGTTATCATCTAATATTTGAGGAAAATATTTTATCCCGCGTCAAGCTGTTAAGAATGAGCTATAAAGATGACAAAGTAATAAATGCCGAGCTTTGGATTAATTACTACAGCAAACCAACTAAACTCATTTTATTATATTGCAGCTTGAAGAGTACGACTACATAACATTTTCCAATACGCTAGCATTGTAATAGGTATTAGTGTTGCTAGACAGCGCTATTGGGGTATCCAATCCCGGACCCCTTTTGCAATACCGGGATTTCGGTCAATATAATTTTTCAATCCTGAGATTGAACATTCAACATAAAATCGTGTATACATTGTGATTCGAGCTTGAGAACATTTTTGCTGGGCGATTTTGAAATTCCGGGATTTTTATGAACAATTTAATGTTGATTTAAAAAAAAAAACTCAGGAATTACCTAAAATTAACAACGTGACAATTTTTATTAGCTCTTCCAGTATTTTCAAATTGAAAAACCAAGAAATAAACAGATTTCCCCAAAAAAAACCCTGAATTTTGAACCTTCTTTTTTGTAAGACCTCGCTCATCTTTTAGTAATTTTCTCAATCCCGGTATTTCGGGATCACAGAATTGGACGGGATCCCGGGATTTCGGGATCCGGGGATTCGAGACCCTAAGCGCTATCCATACGTATGGTAACAAAGTACCTTCTTGAAAATAAAAATCAAATTGAAGCACAAAACTTACCCGTGTTCCCTGGAGAAGCCGTTAGTGTCGGTGCCGTGGCACTACCACGGCAGCGGCCCTCTCACGCGCGATATCTGTAACAATCACAAAACAAATCATTGGTATCTTGAATTTCGTTCACTTTGAGTGAAATCATTATACAAATTATAATCACAAAAAAATCAGCCAAAAAAACACCTGTGACAGTGTAAAGAAGGATTAGGGTGACAGAGACAAAAAAAGTTTGCATAGATAAAATTGCATATACACCTTACAAGGCAATGTAATAGTAACTAGTTTATGCGTTCGACTCCTGCGTACTTTCCATGACATCTTTTGATTAGCATGTGAAATACATTTTTAAAAAGCCCGCCGAAGAGGGTGGATGATCCGTGTCAGTAAAAAAAGTGTTACGGACATATATTTTTTTGAAAGCTTTAATTTCACCTTTATTGACTAATTGTTTTTTTACAGTTAAATACAGTCAATTTCAAGCAGGGCTGTGGAGTCGAAGTGTGGAAAACTATTAACTTCGAGTCTCTTTTAAATTATGTATCCAAAACGCGAAGGTCGCAAGTGGCGCCACTGCATGCTACTAAGCCCAAAAAATAATAAAGATCATGTTTTAAACAAAGGTCTGAGTCCTCTTATTTCTTGACGACTTCACAGCCTTGCTTTAAAGTGTCCACCATCAATACTTACTCTTTTGCAATTATTCTACTATTATTTATTAGAATTAGGACCGGATAAAAGAATATATATTGGATACAGAGCTTTCTTGTTTTGTATACAAATGTACATAATTTTGTATCCAATGTGTATTATGTTATCATTCGAAAATGTTCGTAGAGAGCGAAACCGGTCTTGATCCTAATAAATAATAATGGAATAATTACCAAAGAGTGTTTCTTTTTTTTTAAATATAAATAGCATCAGTTTAAATTTAAGAATTAGTGGCAGTTGCCTTCGGACTTTTTTTTTATTTTGAAACACGAAACTAACATAAATAATAGAAGTTCATTACATCCTTAAACGGCATAGGTACATAAATCGCCTTTAATGTGTTAACAGTACAATCAAATAGTTTAACGGTTAACCGATACCAGATCGGATAGTAAGTAAACTCAAAAATATAAGATCGCAACCGTTTGTTATATAATACATTTTACTTGTTCATTATACGCTTGACCGAGCGAGTGTTTTCCGACAAATGATTAGCAGCGCTGCGGCAAATGGTGGATGAACGTCCATTATGTCTTGAGGGAATCGGCATCCGCACACATCGATCGAGAAAAGCCAATTAATCAACTCGCTTGTCTAAGTCTCAATTCGATGCGGGCATTTTTTTATTATTTATTTCAAGAGCGATTATACATCCTATATAATTCAATCCATGAAAAGCTTAATGCTTTAGTACCTAGACATATAAAACGAAGGAACGCGGAGTTGATGTCGGGAGTCGGAAAAATCTTACGATTCTGACCCATTTTTTAAAATATGTTTTCAAACCACATGAGTCCATAGTGTTTGCCACTCAATGACTGACTAAAAAGATGATCTGATGGTATACAAATATGTAAGTTAAAAGGAAATGAATAAAAAAAACAATTCTGAGTCGGAGTCGTTTGCCCTGATAAGATGTTGAACAGATAGATATTGAGAATACCAAGATAAAAAAATATATATATTTGCGGCCAATTTCACTGTTATAATCGTTTTTTTATGATTTATTCAATCAATCAAGAGTCCGTTAAAACAAGGAAATTTTGAAACAGCTAAGTAGCATGATCACTTTGAAATCACTCTCAATACTTATAGCGAATGAAAATGATTAATCAGACATAAACAATTAGTAAGGATTAAACAAAATTCTGTTAATCATTTGCGTCTGACAGATCGAATATAGCAACAATTCACATAGCCACAATGGTTACATTGAAATTATACAAATGGTAAAAACTAAGTTCGAAAAAAGGGTCAGAGTATTAGAAACGACTTTTAATTAGTGTCTCGGTGCTAAAACAATGAGAATAGCCCCGCAGACACTGTCTGCGAGTCCTGCGACTATGCAATAAGCACCGGAAATATATTTTTAAAAATACTTACGCGTTCCATTTCCTTAAGCATAAATAAGTCGAATCCTTTTTGAGCTTTTATTCTATTCACAATATCAGAAATATATTTTAATATACATACACTAGTTTAAATAAAAAGTAAAACAAAAATTTCAACTTAAATTTCGAAAAATCCATTTCTCTTCTACGGTTATTTTAAATTTCTCAACATTTTTTTATTTGAACTATTTTACTACAATATAATATAGAGAATGTAGAAACCTATATCGAGAATGAATTATGTATGTGTGTGTGTTATATAGCTATCCCCATTTTTTCAAAGACGCGGTATGATTTTTCAAACGGCTTCCTTTCCTCGTGGGTTGTAAAAAAATGTTTCAGTGGCAAATATTCCCGAGGGTGCAGAGGGTTGTTCCATCTAGCCCATTTCGCGAATGAATATATTAACCCTTGAGCGACCATAGGCGCGAAAGGAAGCCGCCTGCAACAGAGGAAATCAGTTTTCTCCACAAAAGCTAACATCTCTGTATACACTGCCTTACATTAATAATTCGCGAAGCCACATTCACAACTAAACAATTTATAATATAAGCGTTGAATATTATAAATTTGACTGTATCTGCGCTTCATCATAAAAATGATGATAACATAATATTTGTTACAAAGCTCTACCAAAAAAATGAATATGTATGATCCATCTTTTCGTTGCTCGCAAAATTATTTAAAAATGAATGGAAATATAAGTTGAATGGTAAATTAATAAAATAATATATCTATGATTACGAACAGGAAGGTGGCTTTGCGCTAAAATATCAACTCAACGTTGAATCTCAAAGTTATTTAAGTAAACTGAGGTTAACATTGTAAAATTAACTGTCAATTATATATGGTTGTATGTTTGGTTGAACAAAAGTCAGATAGGTACAACACAATAGATAAAAGTAAAAGTTAACTTTCAATTACATAACTTTATTACTTACATTAACTTTCATTGTCCAACAAATCCTCAATAATGTAGTTTCTTACAAAATCTTTAATGAACTGAATTTTAAATCAATGTTATTTCGGTCTTAATGTTTGATTGATTCTTATGAAATATGATTTTAGTTTCAGCAGAATTGATTCTTCGTCTCGTACATTTTCATTAATCTACTTCGTATACGTGAAGCCTTCAAACCTGCCACAACTTACAAATCACTCGTTAATTTTCAGCAGGAAATTTTCATCAATCCAAGGAATGGTTTGTTATTTCAAGCAATGATTGGGTTAACGAAACGTGGCAATAGATTGGTTATCGGTCAACCCATCCGCATAATGGCATGTAGCGAACTGATAACCGATGGTATGTTACTATTGATGCGAAAGATAACTCACATTTTTAAAAAGTTTTTTCATCATAAATGAAAAATAAGGTTTAAAAAAATCTAGAGGATTCGCAATTTATCCAATAGCTGTGAAGATAGTTATTTTGAGGAATCAATTTCATTGCATATTATGTTAATGTCAGTTAAAATTAAATTTACAACATATTTAATAGTGAGTACAATACGAGGAATTATTTTTAACAATTTTAGACAGTAACATTTTTTTCGAAAAGGTTGGTCAGTATTGTTTAGAAAAACGAAATTAACAGGTTTTTTTTTAAATTTTCATACTCGTCTTTTTTGAAAACTATTTACATTCAACTTTTTAGGAACTGTAGGTTTTTACACATTTTCCCGATATGTAGTTAAAATGTATCGATATGCACGAAATTTATATACAGAAATGTCACACTTTCCCCTAAATAAGCAGATATGATATGGTTTTCGGTACAAAAGTAAGTACAGTGGGTTTATACTTTTCGGCAATTCGGGAAATATTTTTTAATTCCGGGGCAGCTTTCTAAAAATCAAAAAAATGGTCAAGAAAAGTTTCAACGCATTCGGAGATTTTATTCAGCGACGTTATCAACCGGGCTTTGCTATTAGAACACCTGGGATTCTTTGGTGAAAATATTCATTGTATAATATAAATAATTTTATTGTATTCATATAAAATGATGTTTGAGGTCGTTTCTGATGATAAGACACATGAATAACACAATTTTTAATTTTGTGTTAAAAATGTATTTTTACTAAGGTTATTTTCGGCAAAAACACAATATTCCTTTATACTTATTTCCACATTAATTTATCAAAATCAGGACCAGTTTCGTTCATGGCGAGCATTGTCAACAGATAAGAAATATAATTTAACAGTGATATTTATACAAAAATAAATTGAAATGAAAAGGTGTAAACAACAGCTGGCATTGAAAATAATTTACAAATTACAGTATAAGTGATTCTACAATTCTACTGCTCAAATTTTGAAAAACCTTCCAGAGTGAAATATGGAATTAGTACAATTAAATGTATTGTTTTAAATATAATATCTTCCCTCAAAAGAAATAACTTAAAAAAATATATATGCGTTAAAATGGGAAGTAGACGAATGATAGCCGTTAATGTTTCCTAACAAATTATCGAGAACAAGACACTGACTATTGTATGAAAAAAATCACAAGTAAAATTAAATTTGAATCGTTCAAACTATGTACGTTCTCACAGATTTTGTCACTAACGACCCGGGTTTCGCCTTTCGGCGTCTTCAGGCGTTCAAGTGCACGGATCGTTAAGTGACAAAATCTGTGAGAATGTACATAGTTTGAACGATTCAAATTTAATATTGAAATTCCACCAAGCACCTTCAGTCGAAATCTTAAATTATACAAGTAAAATTATTTTGAATTCTTTACATAAAATAAAGCAAGACAGTAAATTAAAAAAATGTCCGTTTTGGCAAGCAAAATTATGACTTCAATAAAGCGTCAAATTTCCAAAGATAGATCAGAATAGATTTTTTACAACTCGAATATTTTAGAAATAAATAAACCATGACGGCACTTTTCTTTAGTATTTCCCAGCTATGTAAATGATGTCTTACAACAACCTACATGCGGGAAGACCTAGCCCAGCCTCCTTAAAATACAGATAGATATTATATTTTACCTGCATGCAGTCTCTCGGACACTAATAAATTTTCCGCAAGGATAGTCGGAGCACTTTCGTTAATGCATTATTAATTCCAGAGTATCGATTGCCAAGAAGTTATCTGATATGGTGCCAGAGGCCGTGTAATCGCTGAATTTATTCGACTTAACGATGCGGATGACTGCATCACAATGCTTTATTCAAATAGAATTATTACCGAGCTGTTATTAATTAAACTTGTCACAATAACAAGCGAGCACTGAACTGATAGATATGATTCGCGCGAGATTGCCATTTACACGACTACCCTTATGGAAAATAATACAATGAATGTAACCAGACACTTAAATTACTCACAAAACACCCGTGGAGAAAATATTTAAAAATTGATGACTTTTTTTGAAACTCTTAATACAAATATAATATATCATTAATTTAACGATTTGACGCATCCGTAATACATTCAGTGATGGGGGGGTTAGGGTAACTTAATAAATTATTTTATCAGGATATTAATTTATGACATGTGTTAATTGGGTATAAATAATACGTGTAGCACAATCAGTTTAAAAAAGTGTACACGTAACCAAATTTAATAAATGCTGTTATAAATAAGTCAAACATGAAAGTTTTCCCAGCACATTTGTGATGCTGTGAAAAATTGCTTACTATTTATTCAAAGTTGCAGCCGAAAACATAAAAAAAAACTAAAGCGATTCACTTCATAGCCATAAAGAAAAAATAATCAAAAATGATCGGGAACACTATGACATATTAAACATATCCTGGAGGAAGATTCACTCCAGTTTTAACACACGAGAATCCCTCGCGGTCCCTCAAAGCGAAACCTAAAACCTTTTTCGGCGCGAGTAAACAAAAAAAAAAACGAAAAACGCTCCCTTGAAATTTGGAAAGAAAGGAAAAGAAAAATCCAACAGGCCGGATGGGGAATCACCTTTCACTCGTCCGCCGTCTCGAAAACATTTACCGTCCGAGATCTTAGTTCATCGTCGTCAAAGCGACATATCAGGTGTCAGGCGTCCCTGTTAGCGAGAGCAAAACAAACAAGGTTGCCTTGCCTCTGTTCATACGCGATGCTAAAGCCATCGACGTAGTTATGCCTGAATCCGAGAATAGTCCCTAAACCAATATTACCAATATGAACAAATGTTTTTAGTCAAAATTTCAACTTTTTCGTGTCAATATAACATGTGATTTCGATAGATAAGACTAGTGCTTGTGGACGATAAGGGAATGAAGGGTTGTTTTTTCAACATGACTTCCTTCACATCGAATATCTCAAAAATGTTTCATAATTTCAAATAAAGGAATACGTATCTTCTCCAAAATCATTTATTTAAATGAAAATTAAAAATATTATGCATTATAATGAGCATTACGAATACGAACCTATAGAAAAAAGCACCGTCAAATCACGCTAAGAATAGTTCAGTTCAAATCGAATGCTATGTGTGAGTGTATGAAACTTTGGATTAATTTGATGAAAGAGTATTTAAATTCTAAAATTAGCAATAAGTACCTATTCGGATACAGAATACTCGCGTCAACATCTCTAGTATGTACGCTGTACGGTTGAGAGCTTTTAGTAAAAGCTATAAACAACTTTGTTGTTATTTTTTTTGCACAAGAGCTTTAGATTACATACACTCCGATGTGGGTTGTAAACAAGACAACATAATAGCAACACAAAGACATCATAAAATGCACGTTTGTATAATTACTACAGATTCCATAACACAAGCAATACCACAAGACAAAAAATATAATAGATATTGGAGGATGATGTGTGTTATTTATATTAAAAACACTTTTAATTAAATATTTTCAACGATTTATTTATTGATTTGGCATTTACTTGGTAGAACTCCATTTTAATAGGGTAAAATATCAAGGTATTTCAGTTCTACAGTTTTTAAAAAAGTTAAAGGTTGATAGCTATTTCGGCTTACGCCATCGTCAGAACGTCCGAAATAGCTATCAACCTTTAACTTTTTTAAAAACTGTAGAACTGAAATACCTTGATATTTTACCCTATTTTCAACGATTGTTTACAATAAAAATATGTCATTTGGACTTTTGAGAATATTGGTTTGAGATATGAAGTGTCAAACATACCTTTGATATAAATGTACTTGCATTACCACTTGCAAGTCGACGAGTGCATATTTTTTATCAAAATATAATATTATTGTGTATAATAATTATTTTCCGGTTTAAGTCGATAGCTACCCGTATGCGGAGTCATGGATACAAATTCAAGAATAAATACTTTCAGACATTGATTTTTTAGACGAGTGTAGTACAACAAGAAAAAAACATGTTACAGTTGTGCAGTGTATTTTTTATTTACCTTTAAAACATATCAAAAAGTTAACTTCATAATTTGGTATTTGCCACTGTGCATATAATTAAACGCAATACGAACAATATTTGAGTATCTACATTGTAAAATTGTAACAATATGTACCTACATCATCACTTTTAGGGTGTTCACTGTCGATACTTAAAGGAAAGGCATTATATTTTTTTTGTAATATGTACTAATTCCACTTTTATTTTAAAAATATCAGGACCGGTTTCGCTCATGACGAAATTTATCAACTGATAATCGAATAAAATTTTACAGTGTCATTTATACAAATCATAATGAAATAAGCAAATGGTATTGAAAAGATTAATACCAACATCATACTGAATAATTCCTCGTAACAGGAGAAGGTGCAGTTGACAATCAATGAAAATTTTGTTATAAAGTATAAAAAAATAAAAATCATCGGTGTATCTGCTTGAGCATTGTTTAAGGACGACATTTTAATTATTTTAGAATATGAGATAGATCAACAGTTAATTCTTCTGATAATGGTAAGTAAATACAAAAAATATATTGCGTAAGAAGTAAACGATGAAGGTAAAATTGACACAAGATATTTTTTGGGTTACAGCCTCAAATGATATCTTTTATCGCATGCAGGATTACAAACGAAACTCTTAAATACACACAGAACAATAATACTGAATACACAGGGTATTCTTTTTTCGTTATAACATTTTAAGACACGTGAACATATCGGATACACGTGAGAATGGATATGTTTATGGACAACGAGGTACGAATTTGTTAATACGGCACATTCCTCTGCAATAACTGTTCCAGATGTTCGAAAGATGTCAAAGTTCTTGAATGAAATTATTATAAATCATGTGAGCATTGATAATTTTTTTTAAAAAATGACTCGGGTTCAACTATTTTAACTTTAGGGTAGGTGAAACAAACATTTTCATACAGCACAAGTATGCATAAAAAATATTGTAAATCCACAAGGGATGTAAGATTCAGTTCGCAATTTTACAAGACGGCACCACGGAAAATGTTTGTGTAGACATTTCTTATCAAATGAGATTTTTTTGTTCGTTTGACATAATAAAAATCAAAATATGAATCACTCACGCCATTTTTTGAGCATTCATTGAAAGTTTTATAGTTACATTTAAAAAATAAAATTTAAACATTTTCTAATGTTATTCAGATGTTGGCATACAAATAAATAAAATAAACTTGCGAAATAGCTCAATTTCGCCAAAATGCACTTTACGAGCTACATATTTAGTTTTCAAACCTCGATATTACAATAGAATATTTCAAATACAATAATAATCCTGCGCACAATAACAATAATAAATTCTAAAATATTTGACGTACTGGCACTATTGCTGTCATGTAGAGGTCTGCACGGGCCCGGGCCTGGCCCACGGGCTCTTACCCGACCCGGCCCGTGGGCCGGGCTCGGGCGGGTAAGCGCAATCGAGAGTCGGGCTCGGGCCGGGCCGGGCTTTGGAATTTGGGATATAATGTTGGGAAAAATATACCAAATTGAGGATTTCAAATTCCTCGGTGAGCTAAAAAAAAAAAAAAAAAGGACTTTCGGAGATAATCTGGGGAAAAAGTATACCAAATCGAGGATTTCAAATTTCTCGGTGCTTCGGGTCGGGTTCGGGTAACAAGTGCGGCATTAGACTCGGGCCCGGGCCGGGTCGGGCGTGAGTTTTTCGGGCTCGGACCGGGTAGTTTTGTAAAATTTTGGCCCGTGCAGACCTCTACTGTCATGCCTTATATTTTTTTCATTTCAATAAAAATAATAACCGATATTTTGTACTGTTTTAAAAGAAAATGTTTTGGTCAAACTAAAAATACTTCCATGAAAATTATGTCAAGATCATATTTATAAAGACAGATAAATTAATTTATACCTAAACAATAACCGAGTTTATATCAAATAAGTTTTGGAGATCGAGATAGACAGACAACCAAATTTGGACCAAGCCAGGTTTATATTCTTTGATTGTTTTAAGATATTAAGCCAGTTCAGAATACAAAAGGCAAATAGTAAAAACCTTGGAAAAGACTACAAGAAAATGTCACTTTTTTTTTCTTTTCATTCAAAAGTAATCCCATGACTTAATGGGAGGACATGCAAATAAGATAACATTCTATTTTTACACAACAGAGATAGTCAAGTTTCTTTCTTAACGTCACAATTATCAGGTAAAATACAAACTAATACAGCGAAGAAATACGCAGGAGACGCGTATTATTTATCTACGTTCCATTGTAATATATATTCTTCATTCAATTACAATACAGGTCTCCATGAACCATTGTAGTTTACTGCTAAAACCATTTCCGAATACAAAACTGTGTCTACAATCAATAAAAGCAATAGAAAAAAGAATTGCTTTTTTCGAAATTTCATGTGTAAAAAGGCTTTCATTGAGGTTACATCCAGAAATATACGACTGTCATTCAAAAATTTTCGTCTTTATAATGAATAATGCCCGAAATGTATGTGTTGCTTTTTCCTATGAAATACTAGTCGACATAAAATCAATAAGTCATACACAGTTTTAAAACGGTTACTTATGTTAATCACTAATAAAGTAAACTAATGTCAATAAAAACACAATATTCCTTTGTACTTTATTTAAAAGGTCAGGACTCAGGGAAAGGTCAGACTCATTGCGAGAATTTTGAAATCAGCAAAAAAGCATCGGTTGAAAATGCTCGCAATGAGCGAAACCGGTCCTGACCTTTTAAATAAAGCGGAATTAAGTACTAAGGAATATTGTTTTTTTTATTAAATTCCTTTCCACCAAGTATTGACAGTGAACACCCTAAAAGTGATACACTAATGTCATAAGATAAAGAAAGCAAAATAGTATTTTTCTTATGTTCAGATACTACTCACTAATTTAATCCTTTCGTATCCCACGTGGGTGTCTCAAAAGAACCCACAGATTCACAATGAAACAAAATTTTAATGATTTTTGAATTCCGTTTAACAGTCGAAGTATTGATATATGAATACATACATTGATATTATAATAACGGTGTTTTCTTTTTAAATTGAATTGATTATCATGAATAAAAGACGTAATAAATACTTTTAACCCTTTAAACGCCAACATCTCACCCGTGAGTCGCATGCGTGTTGAATACTTCGATGTTGGCGGCTAAAGGGTTAATAAAGAATAGTTTTTTATCACTACATAAATTGGACATCACGTGCATTCAACACGCAAACTGGTTTCCCTTTTGAGAATCGAGAAATATTTAAATGAGCTGTAATTACATTTTAAAAAAACTTGTATTCCTATAAAAATGTAATATCGAGCGGCGTACAATTAAGGATCGGCGGATCATCACTAAAAATACAAATGATATTTAGAACTGTCGAACTAATTCACTTCGTTGTAGTCGTGTTTCTTATAGATTTGACGGCGAAAAATTAACTGTTTTCTTATCCATTTGTGTTTATTTTAACGCGTTATAAAAATGCAGGGTTACATTATCTATATTCAATAAAGAAACACTTTACGACAGAAAAAAACACAGTAATAGGCGATGATTCAATAAATTTCAAAAAAAAAACGCGAAAATAAATATAGCGTAAAAATGGTGTAGAGTTTTATGAGAAAAGTGTCGCGGGAGCCAGCTTAGCGTGCGGTGCTATTATTATGAATTTTAAAAATTGCTCCTCATTGTTTTCTATTTCGGAATTGGGACGCCGGGTGGGGTGGGGTGTCTAGAGGTGAGCGCGTGCAGAACCACACTATTTTATGGAGCGCCGATAGATATTTGAAGAAATCGCAAGTCTGCAATCCAACCTTGGTACATCAAAATTTATTTTATTATATTTATTATTGGTTTTGTCTCATCCCGAAATTTGATTTATTCAGATTACGTTGTGATAAAATCCTATTCCATTTCAAGTTATAGGCAGTTATTTTTTTCAAAATGTAATTAAAATAAATCGCTACATGTGGAGTTATAATGCAAAACGTACTATTTCCAAAAAGAGCAATATTGGGTTAGGTATGCAGATAGGGTAATTCAAGCCTAAGGAATCGACTGACCCTACTAGTTTTAATATAAAATGTCTACAAGACTTAAATTTGAATCGTTCAAATTATGTACATTTTCACAGATTTTGTCACTAACGACCTGGGTTTCGCCTTTCGGCATCTTCAGGCATTCAAGTGCATGGATAAACTTGAACTGACGCTAAGTAAATGAATGGTTCGTGCTTATATAATAAATAAATGTATCATTGAGTTTAAAGCCATTGCTGGCGAAAAGGATAAGCTCATGGGAATGCCCAAAGATTTGAGTAGTGAGTGGTTTTAAGAATTATATTTATTTGTTTGTCGGAAAATGTTTTATGACTATATTTATATAGGGTACAGCAGTGGAGATCCTGGCATATTCAATATTTCATTTAAAATCGGCAGGCGATGCAGTTGTGCTGTGTCTACAAGACTGTCGTCTTCAAATTGGAAATCATATTTGTATGCAAATGTTATTTTGTTTGTGCTATTCGTTTTAGTATTTGACTCTACTGAAAAGTTTGAGTTTTGGAAATAGTACGTTTTGCATTATAACTCCACCCCACACATGCTTTTTAAATATGACAAATATTTCTTCCTTGTGCGACAGTTTTTTTAGTTACTTTCAAAACTACTTTAGAGTAAATAAAAAGTAAGCAGTGGTCATAATTGAATTTACACAAATCGTAAGTTGTCCGGATAATAAATAAAATATACGGATAAGTCGAGTGGATTCCCAACGGGGAAAAAAGATTGGCGAAACTAAACCAACATAATATCCAGATTCTATTACCAGACATTAAAAATGATTTTTGAATTCGTTCATTCCGAGAAAACATATTGACCGTTGTGCGAGTCTGTATTAAATCACAAATGTATAAAATATAAACATCATTATCACAATCGAGCTTCAGACTTTTGAAATCAATTTGAAAAATGAAACTGTCAGATTGAATTCGATAATTTCACCTATAGCGCACGATTTGCGAGAATGATTGGGAATTTCGCTGAGTGAATATAACGGCCGGTGACTTTTAATAATATCACAAGACGCCGGCAACAGCTGCTGTCACAGTTCTTTAAAATAGCCCACGTACGTCACAGTAACAGGCAAATATTCCTAAGACATTCCATCAGAAGAAATTTACCGTGCAAGAAATCAAAAAGCAACGCTAACGGAAAACGTGACTTTTCACTTACGGTTCTTTACTTCCGGTCAGCTTTGCTTATAAGTGACGGGCTGCTTTGTGATGATGCGTTCGAATCGGACATTTTCCCAACTTCACCTGATGCTGGGGAAGTTAATTTGAGCGCCTCGTGGTTTGGGGAGTCTGAAGATTATTGGCGTATTAATGTTATTATTTTTATCGGAATGTGAAGATGTCTGTACAGATTTACGTCATAAACATGTCAAAAATGACATCACTTATTTTAACCTTCAAAATGACAAGATACCTTTCTCTATACCCACTACATACTATACGAATGACGTCAATGGATGACTATTGAATAGGTTTTTTCAAACTCGCGTGTGCAATGCAATCTTTTGAAGCTGTTTTTCTTACATTTTGGCAATCTAATAATATATTCAATATTTTTTAATACTACATGCTTTTTCTATATCGACATGATTGTAAATTGAAGTTTTGTATGATTTAATAACAGTTGGAGTAAAAGTTCAGTGAAGCGCAAAAACTGTGTATTTTAATATGCGATACAAGTGTATTTTAAATATTTTTAAAAAGTTGGTCAACTTGAAGATCAATTTTAAAAACTACGCAATGCTTAATTTTAATCAATGAAATAAAAAGCGTCACGATTGTCAGTAGACGTAAGCATTGCTCTAGTTTTGACGTCACACTCGCGCCATATTTAATTTAATTTTAATAATAACATTATTCTGACGACTTCCTGCGAAAAAAGAAATTAAATATATTTTTTACCATGATTAAATCAGAAATCACATATAAGCCGGAAACTCAGAGTCGGTGTTGTAGTCGATATCAATACTATCGTTGCATGATTCACAGACCGTCCACAGTGATAACAAAAATACAGGACAACTAAAATGAAATAAAATACCGATAAATATATAAAATTTTCTGCTTAATGCAATACGGTTTACCACATTACATGCTAAAGAGCATTTAATATGTCAAGCATGATGTTATTTTCCAGAGACTCACTCCACACATAGTCCTGATTACAAAGATATAGTTTCAGCATTTTATGTAAGGCAACGTAGTGGACATTATTAAAAATTTATTGTTCGCCCTATCCGTTTCGCAACATTTTGCATTATATATTATAACCATGACAACAAATGTTCTACATTTTTTGACGAAAATTTCAACTCACACTAAAAAATATGTATTTAAGTAAATATAGACCCTTAATCGGCAAAAAAACATAAACGACACAATTGCGTTTTAAGCCTAATAAATTAAGTTTAATAATTGTTCAATATCGCCTAAGACAGGGTTTCTCAACGGTGGGCCATAGCGTGTTCTCAGGGGGCCACAGAGATTTATTTTTGTTTTGGGGAGCCACAACACAGTTTAGGGGGCCACGGGTATTGATAAAACGATACAGGGAAGAGCGTAATGGCGGACGTCGCGCAGCTATTTTTTGTAAATCCGTAAATAAAATAAATTACTGGCATTCTAGATTCGAAAATCTCGGAAGAGTTATAAAAAAATGTGGGTTTTTGAAATTATAATTTTCATGGGAAGACAAAATGGGGCCACAGAAAAATAAAGACTCTCAAAAGGGGCCACGCTTCCAAAAAGGAACTGTCAGTGACAACATTTTTAGAACGTTATTTCATTCGCCAAATCTTGTTTAGGGCCTGTGCAATTTAGTGTTTCGACTTGTTATTGTTTGTTCCACGTGGACCCCAGTTGAGAAACACTGATCTAGAGAACTGAAAGTAGTCAGACAAATCTATAATAATAGCAGGATAGGCATTGACCATATATTAATATTTACTAACCGCTCTTTACCATTTTTCGAACTTAATTTTAAAAAAACCTTCTCCTGTACGGTTGCGATTTTCTGCATATTAAGGGTTGATATATTATTTATATTCTCGGTGGTATTAATAACGAAAAGTGTCGATAATAATAATTCTTAGTTGCTGTCACTGATCAATACAACGTATCCGCCGCTGCTGTTATACGATTATGTTAAAATCAATATTACCAGCAGTTTAAAATCCAAAAATAGTTCTATTGACATATGAAAATTCGTAAAAAAATATATTAGTAAAGTTTGCTGCTCTCACGAGACATTCATTTGTGAAAAATCGTTCTAATTGGACAATCAACAATAAAATATTTAACACGTCTGAAACGTTTGACGCGGAAGACTGAAATGAATTTTTAGTTATTCGCGGAATCGGACACGCTGTATAAAATATACATTAACACCTTCGGTGCGGTTCCCACGGCAAATAACACAATTTATATAAATCGGCTCATATTTATAAATAGCAGTTTTATTTAGAGATAATAATGAAAAGGGGTGCGAAAAGCGGCTATTTTTTAAAATGTTCGATGATTTCTACTTTTGTTGAAACGATAAAGAAGCAAACAATGGACAATTAAATCATTTCTAGCGGAAAATATGACTCCAAGATACTAAATAAATCTAGTTAAAATAATTAAGTTTTAATAAATGATAAATATATTTTTAATTACGCTTAAAATAATTTTATATTCGGGGGCTTAGGTTGACAAGGGCGAAACTACAAAACAATATTTTTTGGGAAAAAATGCAGACAGTTTTTTTTCTAGGTTATTTTGTATTTAAGACATTATATTTAACGTCAAGAAATACAATTGAGAGCCCGCTTTTATAGTAATGTTGTTTTGATATAGTAAAAATATAACAAGTTAAATAGTTACATAGTTTATTATGACGTTTTGCCACATCTATAACTGTTTCATTGTATTTCTTTTCAGTTGACAATGCTCACAATGAGCGAAACCGGTCCTGATCCAATAAATTTTATGTGGAAAAAGTAATAAAAATGTTTTATTATTTTTATTAAAATAAACATACATTTAGAACAGTGATGCACAAAACGCGGCCCTTTTAGAATTTTGTGGCGGCCTTTAAATTTTTTCTCAAAAATATTTTTTTCACGTAAAACATTTATTTACTAAATGTAAGTAAGCTTTTTCTTCAACGAAGGAGAATAAATCGGTTCATAGAAATAGGCTTACAAATATTATGTAAAATTAAAAAATAAAGTTAGAAATTAAAAAAGACCAAGATAGCATTAACTTGCATAGAAATTAAACATACATATTTCACAATGAAACGATTTTTTAAAAAGCAAGTACTCTTAATCATTTTTTTGCATGGCTTATTTATTTTATAAATAACACGGTCAAAATAATATAATGGAACCTATTACTCATTTATCTAAATTCACTTAATCTTTTTTACACGGTTTTAAGGCTGTTTTGCATGAAACGTACATATGTTCTGTATAAAAAAGGATTGACCGTACTTGAAATCATATTTTTCTTTGCGGCCCGAACCCACGATAATCTGTTTTATGCGGCCCGCTAGAAGGTAAAGGTTGTGCATCACTGATTTAGAAGCACGGCGTTCAATTCAGATACAGATTATAACTTTTAAAATAAACCTGTTCACAATTCGACAAACTCTAATAATTAAAACAATATAATAAATAAAATCTAGAAAACAGTCGTGTTGTACGATTTGAAGTTATCGCTTTGTAAATAAATATATGTATTTTTATTTTATCGAATTCGCCTGGGTCTGTGGGGTTAAAGCGCTTCGACAATAATATCGGTCGTAGAGAGAGAACATCAATACTTGAAAGCGATAAAATAAAACTCGAAAAGGTTAAGTTACTTCTACTTAGAATTTATGCGGACGAAAACGAATTCCACGTTTTACGGTTGCAATATTACTTTATTGTAATGGCGCACAGCGTATGCTTTGGAAATCGTTGAAATCTCTAAATAATAACGTAGGACGTACACTATGTCGCCAGTAAAACAGTTACATTTTCTAAACATTTCTTATCAATATTGATTCAGAGATTCGAATAAGCCATCATAAATAAATTACATTTGTGTAGAAGGTGCGAGTGTACAGCTGACTTTCAAAACTGGAGAGATCTGGAGAGGCGGTGAAATGTTTAAGAACCAAAAGGATTTTTATAACTAGGGTGGAAAAATACAATCTAGCCTAGGGCGGCCGAATTTCTAGCGCCTGGCCTGCGTGGAATTGTGTGCGACATACGACATGACGAATTTACAATGACGGCATTATGACTCTACTCGAAGAATATTGTGAATCCAAGTTAATCATAGTGTTTATATCATATGTTATGAGTCATTTACATAGAAACAAATTACATTGAACAGAAATCATGCGGATACAGAATCAATTTTAATCATTGGCAATGTTTTCTAAAAATACATTGATTTTTTTTCATATTGGTAGAACAGAACCCCATTATTTGAATGTAAAAAAAACTGTAATGTATTAAGTTCTCTATTGATAATTGATAACACTTTTGGCATAAATGTTATTAAACATTGTTAAAAGTCACCTGGATCAGTATTGACAATTTGAGACCAAAAAGCATTTAACTAGTTATCACCAATGTTCCCTCTAAGGCAAGAGGTTAGCTGCGCGGAAAATTCAAATTTAATTGAACTGTCTTATAGTGCGCGCCAACCCGGAATGAGTGCGCGGGGGATTACCAACTGCTGCGCGGCCGCGTACGCGCACAGCTTTACAGCAGTTATTACTCAGTTAAAAATGTAGTATTTACAGCTTCACTGAGCTGCCCTCGTTTGAATCAAATTAATTAAAAATCGGTTTGTGTATCTTTGCCATTAATGATAATTGACATTATATGCATAGTCAGATAATAACTTCTACAACAAAAACGTTTATTTTCGAAATTCAGTTTCACATATATCTTTACAACAATGCATATAGATACGCTGTGTAAATATTTTACATCAATTAAAACGGCACATCCTCAGTAAATATAATCTGGCAAACGCTAAGCTAAGAAATTATCACTGAGCAAAGTGCAAAAGTTCTCTCCGTGTACCCCCCAACGTTTGATTAAAAGGGTCGTCAAATGAAAAATATTTACACATGATAAAGCTGACGATTAAACAAATACGTGCGAACCTAATATATGTATAATAAGAAATACCGGAGCTAAACATATTTATTCTGAACATGAAAAATATCACGATTGATTCGAGTACAACTTTTTATCATCAAAGGTTTTTAAAAGAGTTTCTAGAACGATAAAAAAAGACGATAAACAATGGCTCGACTAACTAACTAACTAACCACGTTTTCTATTCGTCGAAACACCGCTGCCTATTATTATTAGAAAAGCAATCCTTACCGCCAACCAAATGTTCTTTTTCCAATAAAATGTCGACGTTTTCAATTTTTGAGATACACAGAAATAACGAGATAAGGAAACGGCATTAAACTCAATATGCTCATATTAAATAAATGTGTCGACTGTCAATTCTTATGTGGTAAGGTTATTATTATATTGTAAAAAGATGAACAATTTATTGTCCTAATTCCACATTATTTATTTAAGATCAGTACCGGTTTCGCCTAACGACCTGAAAATAGTACAAAAGGGTGTTGTATTATTTTAATTCAATGCCCTATACTTCATAGTTTTGGTTATTTGGGCGACTTCAAAGTGAAATTAATCGTAGCAGACTACCAACACCGTATGTGCTAAGAGTTGTCATAAAAAGTGAAGTAATTTAAAGCATAATATATTTTGTACGAAAGGGAAACAAAATAGATAGATAATAAAATACACACTCAATTCTTCTTTCGAAGCATTGAAGTGTTAAGATGATTACTTCGAACGCCTACACAGTCAACGTCTTGACTACCGCTGTGGCAAGCACCATGGAAGGACTACCATGCAGGAAGAAACCCAGTGGAAATAAGTTTCGTCAGTCCAAAAACCTCGATTGACCTCTCACGTTGATCGATATTTCACGAAATCAGATTTGTCTTGTGTAAAGACTAAAACGGTTTATATTTGTATGTAGAAATCTGTTGTAAATGGAAGAAACCGGTCCCGGTTGTAAAAATAGAAAATTTTACTTTGATACTATTTTTATTTGATATGTATTTTTGTATTTCCATGTCCGTTAAGTTTAAATAAAATAAATTGTTTAAACCAGTGCGTGAATTAAGAAAAATAAAGTAATATTTTTTTACCTGTCACAATCAAAGGCACTATGGATCAAATTCACTACACAGCGATGGAAGATTTGATAGTAAAAAAAGTAAACGAAAAATCAGTATAGAATGTACCCACAAAAACAAAACTTTCACACAGACTACGATTATTGTCGAACTGAAAACACTGATGACGAGAACTGAGTGACAGTGGGTAGAGCGAGCGACTGACCGACCGTGCGGCCACTTCGCGATTGACTGCCTAACGAGTAACAAGACAGTAAGGAGGTGAGTAATTATTTGACGATGCGAAATGATTCGGTGAATAATAAAATTTGATAAGACTCGAGAAGATAACGATGCGGCAAAATTGATTAGAATGTAAAAACTGTCGGTTTGAGAATGACAAGGAAAGTCTAAAATGTGAAAAGGTTTAATAGAGCATTTATAATTAAATAATATTAATAATACAATCATAAATAAAATATCAGCTGGTGCTAATATAGTTATTAATGTTCACATTGTTAGTTGTAAAAATGAAAAAGACAATACATACACGGCATTACAGTTGGTGTCAGGTCGCCATGCACTTAACAAATATGTTATAATGAAGACGGTACATAATTAATTTATTTTTTCCCCCAAACTGATACCCTTAAAAAATATATACTTTTAGGCGCCGTTTTAAGCGTCTCACACTTTTACACAATACAATAAAAAATTACTAGATAGTAATATTTTTTCATTTCATATTATATAAACAATACAGTATTTACATTGAAATGTATTATTATCTGCGCGTGCACGCCCACGCTTTCATCTACTAGCCTACATAGATTCCTCCGTCAGGATTTTGATTTTGCGCGTTTTTTTAACCGTTACTTGCGAGTTTTTCTCATTTCGAAAACGGGACATTGAAGCTGTGTTTGGGGACACCGGGACACGTCGCCTGAAAACGGGACGTCCGGTCACATTTATACATAATATAACTACAAAATTCATAATTTAATTTGTTTGTGTTTAGTTTGTGTCCATTGTAAAATTACTAGACATCAATGAGCTAAATGAAGGTGTTTGTGTTGTCTATAGCAGGGTTTCCTAAACTATGTTCCGTGGGGCCTAAGTAGGTGTTCCGAAAAAAAATGTAATTCGCTGCAACACATTTAAGCACCTTTTACTTCATATTAATAATCGAGTGATAGTAAATCTCTACTGTTTATTAAAGCAACAAATATCTAAGTAAAGGCGTAGATTTTTAATCACTTAGAGATTTGTTTACTTATACGTTTATATAACATGTTATAAAAATAATTAATTAATAAACAATAAGTGATTTAATAAAATCTTATTTAAAAAATTCTTTTACTATTACGAATAACCCGGCCTAGAAAATAAGCTGTGTTCCAGTAACATTTCGTGATTCGCGAAGTGTTTCATTGCACAGTAAGTTTGGGAAACCCTGGTCTATAGAATATCATTGAAATAACCACCATTAAAAAGCATCGCTACGAATTAGCGTATGACCTAAACGAAATTCATATAGTAATTTAATCAATCGAGTCTGTTGTTTGACGTTGCTCGGTAGATACACATTTCTAATAATCGATTTCATTAAATTTCAGGTACCTTGCTACAGAATTTATAATGCGAGTAAAAATTACTCAAAGGCTCTAGTACTAAAAATCAATAACACGTGAGGTGCATGATGATGGCATAGGCCGATTAGTGTACTTATGAATTCCTTTACAAACGCCCATTGAAACGGCCTTGTTTTAAACTATTAAATGACTTTAATAAAAGCTATTTCGCATTTTTTAATTGGGGACATGACCAATTTCTGGTTTACATTAGATCATCAAGTTAGCAATGTCAATAATACGACTGTGAAAGAAACAGATGTCAACATGTGAGATTATATGATGATACGTGTACCAATTATAGCCGAAAAAGTAGTGAATATAAATAAAGAATGGGTGTATTTAAAAATAATCATTTTACGAAACCAGCGTCCGATGTCCAGATGCTTAAAAAAAACCACACAAAAAAGTTTTATTTTAGCGTGTTAGGATCTTGCGAATTATAATATCGAACCGTAATCATCAAAACAACGTAAGCGACAATTTATACAGTTTACAGGAATAGTCAGGTTTTCGACATAACAAAAGATATTATTGATTTCCTCTAGGAATAAGTTCACAAAAATAATTCCTTAAATGCGGTAAGTAACATTAGCTCAATCAAGGTTTCGTTTTACGAGCATTTTACGAGATGAAATTAAAAACAACCTTATTTTTGTAATATTAATGAATTGTCGCTTACGATTTTCTGCTGATTACGTGTCGATATGGCCGAAAATGCGATAGTATATAAATCGAGAGAAAAAGTTGATAATCCTACCCCGTGCAGTGAGTTAACAGTCAATAGGTTACACGGCGGCCTAAAACTGATATCCAGTGTATAATTGTGTCGTTCGAGAGTATATTTAAAAAGTCATCGAACTTTGCAATGGAAATAACGGACAGAAAGAATGGATAAGCACCTATTTGAGAAAACGATAAAAATATATTTTTGAAAGGGTAATTAATACGTCCATGATGAATTTATTATATTCAAATAACATGAGAATATATCTGCTCATCAACATTTTTTTTCGAATCGTTTAGCTCGATTATTTATCGCAAAAAAAGCTTAAGCCTACTTTTAGTAATGATTTCTAATTCTTAAAAAAAAAATTTTTGTCGATTACGGGAAAGCGCTATCATTTATTGATTTCAATAAAATAAGTCAAATAAGTGATAATATTCAGATTGGATACATACAGATAAGCTCTGAGCGAATTAACAGTTAAGCATGCCGATAAAAATAGGATTAAATTTGAAATGTATCAAAAGATACGTTTATTAATAGCGCCAATGTTTTTATAACACAAAGTTTCAGGTAAAAGGGCTTAAAGAATAATATTGGAAACCGAAAAAAGTAGATTCGCTTGAAATGATTGTAAATAATTTATAAATAATATCGAATCTCTTTATTGAATGGCCTGACAAAAACATAAACGGCATTTCTTTACACTCGGAAAAAGCGTGTTATATTTCTTGAATTCTAACTTTGTAGTTATTATAGGATTCGAGATTTTTTACTAAATTTACACAAAATATGATCATACTTTGAATTAAGAATTGATTACTTTTTTCCCCACTTTTATTTACCAAGATCAGGACCGGTTTCTCTCATGGCGAGCAATATCAACTGATAATAAATATAATTGAACAGTGTTATTTATACAAAATAATTCAAATAAAAAGGTATCATACATTGAACTCAAATAGTGTTACATTGAAATAAACCGTGAAATCAATAGTAAAACTATCTTATTTTTTATTTATTTCAATATACATCAAAACTACCCATAAAACGATTGTGGAAAAGCAAAAGGACGTAAGACACATATGAGTCATTTGGTATCAAAACCAGAACTGTTCCATACATGATGTATGAAACAGTTCTGCTTTTGATACCAAACGACTCATATAACAAATTTAAAATGAGAGACAAAAAACTTTTTTTTGATGATTTTTGGCCAGACAAAATATGATATAAACACAAATTTGAAGTGCACGAAAACTAATAAAATGGTGTTTTATCGACTCGATCTAATATTTTATTTGTTCGTGCTTTTTCCTGGTTGCTTCTTTCATTTCAATTCAGTTCGGCATTATCAGCTTAGATAATTCCGATACTACGTTATTTAGTTTTGTATACATTGTGATTATCGAAGTTATTTTGAAAAAAATAGGTTTCGCCCTTTTGCCTTTCTTAAGTCGCTTTAAGATAATCTTTTTTGTATTTGCAGTAAATTTTTGTGCAAAATAGCAAATTCAAACCCACGACTGTATTTTACTGTTGACACTAAAACGTTCAATTTATGTATCAAAGTTGAATAATTGCACGGAATAGAGACAATTTCAACGAAATTTATTTTACTCTAATAGTTTTCTCGAAAGAAATTAGAATGAAACATTCCAACTAAGAAATACACGCATCCCTTAAAAGTGCGTTTCGTCGCAATAAGGGTTGCCAGACGTCTCTTTTTGAGCGGGAATCTTCGAAGTAGTGAATGTCCCGATCTGTGATTTTGGAAATTTGGCAACCCTGCTCGCAAATAATAAACTCAATCCTGAATCGAAATTACAATCTCGAGATCTATAACTAAGTTCAATAAATAGTGCCGAGACTCCGAAATTGGATTCTCTAAGCTCTGCAGTCTCACTAACATTTCTTCATTTGACCAATTAATTGTCTGAGTCATTTCGCGTAAGATGCACTATTTTGAGGATAGTTACATGTTGTATAACATTATTTAGAAATTCGGCAGTAGCAAATAAAAAATATCCACCTGGCCCAACAATTTTCATAGCGACCGTTGTCATTTACTAAACTACACGAGTCGGTGACGCGTTGCGACGTTAACGTTAAACTCGTAATCTATTACACAACAAATTCTGTCATAATTTGCCTAAGGATTTACACAGGATTACAAAGATAACGACGATAGCACCGCACCATGCAGGACAAATTACAGGCGTGTGTAACTGGGGGCTTGTATGCACAAGACTGTATCTCCTAGTTCCGAGGTGGGGAACCTTTTCTTCTCTAAAGGTCGCAGTAAACATTGACTAGGGAATCTTTGGCCAGAAACAATTTCATGCCAACTTCAAAAGCCCAGAAATTTGCGGATTTTCCGAAATTAACAACGTGGGACCTTTTTTTTTAGGTCTTCCAAGAATTTAGGAATTTACAAAAATTTACAGAATTGGCCAGAAGGCCGCACCGCACCAGAGTAGCCAAAAGGCCGCAGGTTACCCACGCCTGTCCTAGTTACTTCCATCACGAAACACGAATAAATTTATGAAGTAATTATGACTTCACTAAATCAATATATTCTTTAGTTTAATGAAAACACAATATTCCATTGTACTTTATTCCACTATATTTAAAACGTCTGGACCGGTTTCGCTCATTGCGAGCATTGTCAACTGATAAGAAATTTATATAGTGCTATTTATACATATTTTTTTATCAGTTGACAATGCTCACAATGAGCGAAACCGGTCCTGACCTTTTAAATAAAGTGGAATAAAGTACAAAGGAATATTGTGTTTTTATTAATATAATGCTTTCCCACCAAGTATTGACAGTGAACACCCTAAGAGTGATATTTTTAGCGTTTATTTAAGAAACAAAATCGCATATCGGTTAGTTATCTATCGTTAAAAATAAGAGTAGAACAAACTAGTGTTTGACGTTTTTCTGAAAATGCGATTTTGAGATTGATTACCCCTGATATAGATTTTCGTCGCAATAATTATTTGATTTTATTGTATGACAAGTGAGCGCATTGGCTGTGGCAAGATAACATTAAATGTTGACTGGGTACAATGCCGCAGTGGCTGTCAGGAGAATCAATATAGGGCTCGCGGCTTTTGAGAGTAATGGAACTTATTAGCAATTATCTCATTACACAAGATATGGCAAAATAGATCGTCATAAATAATCTAAAATAGGTAAAATTTTACAGAATCAACGATTAATTCCAGATGACTTTAAGGAAAATCGTGCATATTTAAAAAAAAAAAAAACGAGTCTCGAGTCAATATTACACCTTTGTAAAACAAAAACTCGGAAAAATTGAATTATCAAAATAAAATGTCATATAAATCTGTCGTACTTTTTTAAAATATGAAGTACTTTTTCCGTTCATTATATAAAGCACGGGGATTGTCACGTTAATATCTGTGTTTTGGGCAGTGTATAAAGATAAGTGTCACAAATGAATATATGAAAAATACAAGAGCACGGAAATCAACGTATATAGATAAATAGCCAGTGATGTGATCTGTTTTAGGCAACCCCTTGAACATGTAAGGGGTTTGTTTTTGTGTATAAAACGTTGATTGATTGATGTGGCGTGTATGATTAATGGTGTACAAAAAAAAATACGATGTGAAGCGAAAATTTTATTATGCAGAACGTCGTATTTTGTTTCATCCGTTTTCGCAGAGTCACTTTTTCAATTGCCATTACGGTTAATTGTCAGTTATTCGACCATTATGGAGGATATACAAATAGTCATTAGCAGTTGCATTTTCATTCATACGTCTTCGAAAGTTATTGTTTTTATATTTCCTCTCAGGCCCTCGATTGACTTTATTCCTTGCTATCTTATATATGCTTAAATATGTTCATAGTAGTCTGTAAAGAAAAAAATATATAATAGGTTAATATTAGGCGAAAATGTCGTGAAATAAAATTGGTTGATCTTCATAAATCAGATAAGGTCTGTCTAACATTTATTGAGTTTAAATTCAGGCCACTACTTTAACAAATCATCACATTTAATAAAAACTATATGTTTAATATTGAAACGAAAAGTAATATAAACTATTTTATCCCAACACCGTGTATAATTTCCATAAAAAAACAATATAAAAGTTACCGGGAGAGATATTAAAATTTAAAAACTTTCACAGCAGTGAGTACATGTAAATAATATAATCTATATATATAAAACAAAGTGGGGTTATTTACACCACGTATATCTCGAGAATTAGACCACGGTTTTCAATGATCTTTGCTTTATTAAATTTGTATGGGCCTAGAATAGCAGAATAAGCATTAAAACATCGGAAAAATATCACGAAAAAGAAATTATAAAGAAAATAAATATCTCAGTACAATACGTTTTTTTAAATTTTTCGAATCGAACGCGGAACATGACGTATGCAGTTTATGCTTAATACACTAGGTGGCGTTGGTTGTAAAATTCATTTGTTTCATACTTTGAATTAGAGATGTACCGACGAACTTGGACGAACGTGTCAGAATTTCAAAACTAAATCTTCAATATCCATTTAAAAAAAAAACTTTTAGGAATTTATGTTTCATGTTCATCACCGTCGCTAAAATATATACTGAAATGTGAAAAGACAAATGAAAGTACATAAAATCAGAAAGTATGTAAAAAAAAATCAGTATACTTTTCATGTACATTATATTGTTATTGAATACTATCAAATCATTATTTTATTTTTGATCCCCATCTACAGTCAATCCTGTTTTTATGCAATTTCAAAGTAATGCGGTTTTTTAGAAATGCATTTTTTTAAATGTACCATATTTTACGAAATATAAAAATGTTAAATATTACATTGAGAGCATATATCGTTGTATTTTGGATAGAATAGAGAGAATCATAAACACAACCGACATTTGAAAAAAAATACGATTTCGGACTGTTTAAATCATGTTGCACCTGCCATCGCTGAATTAAGGCCACCTACTTAAGTGTGTTACAGTCGATAAAACCATTGAAACATCGGTAATATCAGCTGAAATGATTACTTTAGCACACGAGCTTGGTGAAGAAAGGCTTGATACCTTTAGCGAAAATTATATCGACGAATTACTTACAGATAAAGCTATAAGTGACAAAGATGTCAATAATTTAAATTTAATTATTGACAAAAAACCAGAATACAATGACGAACTGAAAGAAATTCTGCGATCATTCACTGCGAAAATAATTGAAAAAGGTCTCCGACTTTTCAGTAAATTAGAAGATCATTTCTTTCTAAATGATTCAAATTCTGATCGCGCATTCAAGTTTCAACGATAACTTTAAAAAAATTATATATGGGTATAACCAGTGCTTTTTTTTGTTGGTGCCGGAACGCACTTTTTTCGAGCATTTTCTAAGAAGGTATATTATTTATTATATATTCGAATATCATTTTGATAGAATTAATGACGGCTTTTCATATAATGCTTAGAAAATAAAACAAAATATACATATTTAAAAATAGAAAAAATAAAATTAAACATTTATTAAAATTTCGAGAAAAAAAGGTGCCGGAACGCCGTTCCGCCGCGTTACAGGGTAAAAAAATCCCTGGGTATAACAAACTGCATAACCAATTAATTATCGAAAAAGAAAATCTGAACAAACTCTGATCACTAATTTTATTGTTAGAAAACAACCATACCATGTGTGGAACATTAAACAAAAAAATAATATTTTTTTCTAATGTAAGATAATCTCATAAATATAATATTGAAGATTTGGAAAATGTTGCGTTTTTTGTTATATTGAGAATTTATATCATTTCGTAATATAAAAATATGAAAATTTAGAATGAACTTTCGTAAAATTATAAAAAAGTATTATTTGAATAATTTTGAAAAGATCCCTGTCACTATGTTGGTGACATGCATTGAGAACAAATTTATCCTAGACCAACACATTCCTTAGCAACGGCCTTTGTTTGACAGTTACTGTCAAACAAAGTAGTCGTTTGTCAACATTGTGAAGATGTAATTTTATTATTTAAAATACAGTGAAATAAAGAGGTACTAGCTATGCCAAATACTTCTAAACCAATTCGTTAGAGTGCTTGGAATGATTTTCTAAGAGTCTTTCAGTTCTGTGAACATGAACAATCTGAAAAAAAACCAATAATTCCCTTCGGGTCGACATCATTGAATCACTTCGAACTGTCAATGGCGTAGTATGCCAACATTTTGTGCTGCATGTCAATAGCTCAATTTGCTTAAAAACTATACTCATTGGGACATGACAATCGCTGAAGCAATTGTTTCTGCATCTCCAAGTCAGATACGCACATTATTTGCTATCATTATTTTGATATGCTTCCCATTGAATCTACGAGAACTGTGGAACAAGTACAAGAATGACATGTCCGAAGACACTTTACACCAAATTCGCGTCAGTTCAAGGAATCCCGATCTCGAGGTGAATGAGGAGATACATAACCAGGCGTTGCTTTTGATCGAAGATATGTGTTACCTCATGCGCTGCATGATGCGTCGCCAGATCAAAGAATGAACGACGCTTTCAATCGAG
Organism: Himalopsyche anomala; assembly: GCA_031772345.1. NCBI lineage: Eukaryota > Metazoa > Arthropoda > Insecta > Trichoptera > Rhyacophilidae > Himalopsyche > Himalopsyche anomala. Next base: position 34,858,987 of record CM062823.1, read on the forward strand.
AATCTGAACGTAAACGTGAATATGATCGAGATGCATTGAACCAATCACTTCGAACGAATGTACCTTTGTTGAACCCCCAACAGAAAGTGTACGATACTTTAATGAAGGCAATTGATGAGGGAAATGGTGGCTTATTTTTCCTCCGCATTGGAAGCACTCAACTGAACTATGAAAGATCAGCGCAATGATTCTACTATCTGGCGATTTTCGCCAAATACTACCAGTCATTTCAAGATCGACCGATGCCGATGAAATAAACGCTTGCCTTAAAACATCGACTCTGTGGCGCTATGTGAAGAAACTTCAGCTAACGACAAACATGCGAGTTGTATTTCTAAACGACCATCTGCCGCAGATTTCTCCAAGCATTTGCTGACTATCTGTAACGGCCGTGTTCCTGTTGACGAATCGAACGGATTGATTTCGATTCCACCGAATTTTTGCAATTTCGCCTCAACGAAGGACGGCTTCATCAACAAAATGTTCCCAAACATCTAATCACAAAAATCGCAATTGGTCGAGTGAACGAGCAATTCTTGGGGCTAAGAAAAAACATATGGATCATTTAAACTTCACAATTCAAAATCAAATCGTTGATCTACTGCATTACTTTAAATCTATCGACTGTACCACGTGAATAACATCAATGTAATTTAAATACTTTTCATTTTGAATTTTGAACAATTATTGAACTTAATTCATTTTGAGTATTCATTCAACTGAA